>JAOTQJ010162591.1:0-27498 GCA_025642045.1 Solanum sejunctum | reverse complement strand
CAAACTTAATTATTTATGCCAAATTCACTTGATACTCCAATCATACATCGAAAAAAAAATTACCTGAGTTCAACTTATACAACATTCACAACAATATTCCCAATTGGTTGGTTATACTTAATTTAAGAAATACGGGGTCTAACAACTTATTACATTCAAAAGTACTAATCCATACTCTATGCCTACATGTTGTCACCATATAGGAACCAGGGTCTCGCTTGAGGATCTCCACCCACGTGGCTAGTACGGTTTCACTCAAGCTTGTTGGTGAGTACTCCATTCCGGGGACATTGCTTATGATCTCATGCTATATTCTATGACTTTCTTCTTTTTATGTATGTATTAACTATGAGGGTGAGCCTGGTTATTTGTTTGGCCCCCATTCTTATCTATGTTGTAGAGGTGTTGTTGGACATGTAATGTATTATGCTTGAGCTTTGACCCACTTATGATATTCAAGCTATTTAAATATAAATATGTCTCTCTCCCTTAGTCCCAATTCCCCTTGTTTATATTTCTTATGTTATTTTATATTTCTTTCGCAACTAAGGATGTGTAATGATATGCTCTGAGGCTTGTTTAGGGTTCCTTCAGGTTCCCCATTCGGTGGTCACGTCTAGTCACTAGGCTTGGGTTGTGACAAATATCGTACCAAAGCAGTAGGTTGTTAGATCCTCGAAGTCCAACACACCACGTCGATTAGAGTCTTACTCATGGTTGTGTTGTGCAATACAACTATGAGTAGGAGACTATGAGACCTTTTAGGAAATGTTTTTCTTTTTCATATTCTAAGTCGTGCTATAAAGTAGAAGTAAGTTTTTTCCCCTAACAGTTGTTCTTTTCCATGCTAGTTGATCATGCCTAACCCAAGTGGAGGAAAATCTTGCACTCCCGAGGGACAACCGGCTAATTGAGAGCTTCGGGAGGCTCTCACTTTGCTTGATCAAGTTGTGGCCAATCAAATCAACCAAGGGGAACAAGACCCTCATGCCCCTACACCGGCTTCTCGGGTGAGAGATTTCATGAGGATAAACTCGCCGAAGTTCCATGAGTCAAAGGTGGATGAGGATCCACAAGAGTTTGTTGATGAGATTTCTAAGGTATTGGCCATCATAGGTATTAGATCGGAAGATAAGGCGGAGTTAGCGACCTACCAACTCAAGGTGGTAGCACATACATGGTACAACCAATGGAGGGAGAAAAAGGTAATCAACAATATGGTGCATTGCGAAGAGTTCAAGGCGGCTTTCCTTAGTCGGTTCTTCCCTCTTGAACTTAGGAAAGCCAAATTGATAGAATTTATGAATTTGAGACAAGGGTTAATGAGTGTGAGGCAGTATGCCCTCAAGTTTAACCAACTCTCTAAGTATGCTCCTCACTTGGTTGCCGACCCAAGGGCTAGAATGAGCAAGTTCGTGATGGGTGTGTCTGACTTGGTGAGTGAAGAATGCCGGTCTGCTATGTTGATTAGTAATATGAACTTGTTCTATTTGATGACCTATGCGAACAAATGGAGGTGAAAAATCTTGGAAAGAAAAAGAGTGGGAAGTCCAAGAGGGCTCGATTTGAGGATGACCAGTTCCATGGATGCGATGGTGGAATAAGTTTTCTAAAATGCCCAAAATGTGAAAGGCATCATCATGGAAAATGCTTAAAGAATTCAATACTATGTTACGGGTGATGGAAAGAAGGTCACAAGCTTATTGGTTGCCCTTATATTTGGAACAAGGGCAAGGAGGGCCGTCCTCAAGGCCAAGGTGAGTTTCTTTGACTTTGATGTATATGCTTGGGAAGGTTTGTGTGTCCCTATTCCCTTCATTTTTCCTCTTGTTACTTGTGGGATTCATGTATGTTCCGGGTGGTTATGTGAACTTTGGTGTCTACACCTTTGTTGAGTCTATTATTGCTAGAAGGTTCATCAGTATTGTTCTGTATTCTTATTGCATTAGGTCTTGCCTTATGACTTGTTGAATTCGATGTAGTGGATTTTAATGTCATTCGTGGGTTGGATTAGTTGCATGTATGTTGTGTCTTTATTGATGGTAGGGCCCGTAGAGTTAAATCTCAATTCCCCTTTTCAACCCGTCTTTGAGTGGTATTGAAGGGGTAAGTCCATTCCTTCTTTTAAAGTACAATTGATCTCTAAGAGTTTGCATTTTTTGTCTTGTAAGAGTTAGGGGTGTTGAACCTAAGTTATGTCTATCGAGTTGTTTCCAATGATCAATGAATTCTTGATGTCCTTTTTGATATCTTGAATTTGAGGTGATGTCTTTTGGTTTGACTTATGCATCGGTCATGTCTATAGGTCTCATGAATAGGGTCATCAATCCCTACCTTGCTACATTTGTGGTGGTTCTTGGTGATGATGTGTTGGTTGTTTTCGGTAATGAGGAAGAGCTTATGAATCATTTGAGAGGGATGTTATGAACTTGGAGGAGGTAAGGTTGCTACTAATTATGGGAAGTGGAGACCTTTGGGTGACAAGAAGAGGGTTGGAGGAGTTCACTGGCTAACTAGGGTGGACAAGATTGAGAATAATGGTGTAGTGGCTTTGATGGTTCTGAATGTTTTATAGTTGAAAGGGTCTAGTTAAGTAAGGCTTTGATTTCCGTCTTGATAAGAGTTGGGGGTCTTGGTGAGTGATGGTAGAGAGGAGGTCTTATCCCAATGGGGAGATGGTTACTTTTGGTACTAAGTGGCTTGTGTGTGTGCTTAAAGTTGATTGATAAAGATGTGGTGTTTGTTAAGGCTCTTTGAAAAGTTCGTCTAGTGGAAAGTGTCTCTCGGGGAGCGGGTATGGAGAAATAATATCTATATCTCTTTCATTCTATTCAAGCTTATGATGATGTGCCAAGTCCTTTTCATGATTTCAAGCCTTATGTTTCAGCCCCTATTTCATTTGCATACATCCATGTTTATGTTAACAAGTTCATGACGATTTTTGACACTTATTTTGATGTTTTGAAAATAATGTTTTAAATATATTGACGCATTCTTGTTAAGACTGATTTGTTCATTTCCACTCTTATCATGTACATTTTATTGACATTCGGGGATAAATGTTCCCAAGGAAGAGATATTGAAACGACCCCAAAAAGTGCACGAAAAGGTGCCTCGAAATTGCCCAGAATTGTATTTTTCTTATATCTAAAAATTCATTTATTATTTGAAAAATATGACTTCATATTCTTCTTCAGGGGGAAAAATTGAGTGAGAAATGGGTCTAACCCAAATTTTAGACTAACCGTATCAAAATCCAAAAATAACAAAAATGCGATTTAGAAGGGTCTACTTTAAAGGGGCATATCTCTTAGCACACAAATAACTAGGTGACCCACGACCCACCAAATTAAAGCTCTTTGAAGTATCCTTTCAATGCACTTGGTTTTGCCTTATTCCTAGTTCAGAAAAAGAATTTATGCCCATTTTTGTAGAACTCGTTTTTGCAGAAATGCAAATTCCAGTGAGTAATCCGCGTCGTGAAATATTTTGGTCTTGTTTTTTTTTTTTACTTCGGTCTAAGACTTTCAAGTCTTGGGCCTAAGGGTTCCCATACTTGAAAATACCTATACTTAGCCTTATTTTACCTCATATCATCCTAAACATTTCCCTATACTAACTCAAACACTTTGCCATATTTTTCACTCCTAAATTCAAGTCTCAAAACCTCTTTCGGATCTAAGAATTTCCTTCAAGCTTCAAGCCTCCATTTTCAATCTTCACCAAGAACTTCTTCAAAGCTAAAGTCTGTGGGTTTCAACCATTGGGTCCTTTCTCCCATGGTATCCAAACTTCCTTTTTACTAATATTGCATGATTTAAAGTTAATTTTACCTTTGGGTTTTGTATATTAAGAAATTTATTGTACAGTGATTTGAGTTCATGAAAGTATGGTTGTTTTAGCATGTTTTGAGCTCTAAATCTTGGATCTAATGTTGGATTTGATGAAGGGTATTGACTTATGTTGCTTGAGGGAGTTACAAAGTGTTGATTAATGGTTCTTCATGGATTTTACTTGCATGTTTTCATTCATGAATTGCATGATTTTACAGTAATACTACATACCCACCAAATGTTTGATAAAATGTCTGGGTTAGGGTTCTTGAGGAATTGTTGGTCCGATGCATGTCCTATGAGTTTAGTGACTATATGATGATTAAATAGTGGTATATATAAGTGTATAAATCATGTAAAACACCTATGTTATTGCAAGTGAATTGGTGGGCTCTCATGTGGTTATGTCCTTGGGGATTGTGATGAGTTGTTGAGTCCTTATGCTAAGACCTATGCCCTTGCAAATTGCGAAGCCTACTAGAAGGGGTTATGAACTATGTTATATTCTTTACCCTTTAGTGCAAGGCCAATTCCTAAATGTAGGGGTTATGAGCTATGTTGTACTCCTTACTCTCATGTACAAATGTTATGTTACCTTTGATTGGGTTATGATACTCTTTATGAGGTTATGTTACTCTTTATGAGGTTATACTACTCTTGATTAGGTTATGTTATTCTTTATGAGGTTATGTTACTCTTGATGAGGTTATGTTACCCTTTATGGGGTTATGCTACTCTTGATGAGGTTATGTTACCCTTTATGGGGTTATGCTACTCTTGATGAGGTTATGTTACTCTTTATGAGGTTATGTTACTCTTGTTTAGGTTATGTAATATACTCTTGATTGAGGTTATGCCATGTAGCTCACATGAAGGAGTTATGAATCATGCTATCTCTTTACCCTCAAGTGCTACCTATTACCTACTAGAAGGGGTTATGACCTATGCTATATCCCTCACCTTCTAGTACAAGGTATTTGGATAACCTAATCATGTCAATTTATTGTATTAGTAAGCTATGTAATTATGATTATTTTCAAGCATGTTTTACTTCAAGCATCATGCATGCATTTCATATTGTTGTGTACTCCTTTATTGCCTAATTATGCATTTTAATTATGTGCCTATTTGTTATTGCATTATATCCTACATACTTAGTACATTCAAACATACTAACGCATACTTTACGCCTACATGATATCCATGTAAGAAACAGAGTCCCGCTTGAGGATCTCCACCCACGTGGTAAGTACAATTTCACTCAAGCTTATTGGTGAGTCCTCCGCTCCGAGGATGTTGCTTATGATCTCATGCTATGTTCTAAGACTATCTTCCTTTTATGTATGTATTAACGATGAGGGTGAGCCGGGTTGTTTGTTTGGCCCCTACTCTTATCTATGAAGTAGAGGTGTTGTTGGACATTCTATATATTATGCTTGAGCTTTGACTCATTTATGATATTCAAGCTATTTAAATATAAATCTCTCTCTCCTTAGTCCCAATTTCCCTTATTTATATTTCTTATGTTGTTTTATATTACTTCCACGATCAAGGATGTATAATGATATGCTATGAGGCTTGTTTGGAGTTCCTTTGGGTTCCCCATTCGCCAGTCACGTCTAGGCCCTAGGCTTGGGTTGTTACAACTTGAAATCTGATATGAAAGTCCTTGAGTTTGCTATATAGAGATTATTGTACTACAACAATCAGACATTATAGATTTAAAAAAAAGCATAACAAAAAGCACAATATTATAAGAATTAGGCTAGAAGCATGGTTGGTTAGTGGTTTAAGGGTTCTGAAAATCAGTTCAACCAAAAGCTAAAAAGTGTTTTTCTATATAACTCTAGCTAAACATGCTCATAATGAGAATCTGATGGCATGTTCAGCTCTGAAACATCAAATATAAACTAAAATGAGCTTTCGTCGGATGACAGTAGCTTCTAGGGGCGTTTTGACTCCCTCAGTTCTTTTAGCTAATATTAGCCAAAAGAAAGTGGGATCCTCATTTTTCCGTATGATACTACCTTGGAAAGTATGACTGCAATATTCAATTCAAAACATTGAAATCCTTATGGTTGCACTATTTACTTACATAAAATAGATACCAGATGGGCTGGGAATGCCCCCGACAAGTTTTGAGGATAGTTGGTAGCAACAACAAAAGGCCAACCCTTCGTATTTGCAGGGGTCATGGCATGCTCCGTAGTATATATGCCAAGGCACACGTTCACATTACCTTGACCATGTTCGTAGAGACCTAGCATATGGCAAGGCCCACATTCACGGAGGCCTCTTATGAGATGGCCGCCATGCCTTTAAAAGGCTAGTCACAAAGCCAAGGAGGGGAAAACTTTGCTCCTCCGTAAATTTTGATCCATAACTCCAGTTTTGGCGATCCAAAAGGCTATGTTGTATAGAGTTTTGTGAGAAACATCATGAAGGTGTCAAATTCCAGTTTTTATGTGTATTTCAAGGAAAAATTCATATTGTTCACTGATTATGTGTTAGAAACATGTTACATTGTGATATCTCAAACGATTCTAATTAGAATTAAGTGAAGTTTGAGTTTAAGTAATTCTATTTTCCGAGAAGAACACTATGGTATGTTTTGATCCTAATAATTTGACTATATTTTTGCAGAATTTGACCAAGAAAGTTTATATAAAAATATTTTTCGATAAGAAATGTAACTTCGTTTTGAGCCATTTTCTATCTTCTAGGATCTGTTTTGGGCTTGATTTTTGGCTATGGACTCGGAGTGACATAGGGATTATTTTATGGGAGTTTGTTTAACTTTTGGCGTGGGCCCTATTTTTCCCCATTTTAGATGTAATTGATATAAGTTTCTCCAATTCTTGTTTTTTTATAGTCGCATCAATCGTAATGACTTTTGTGACTTACATTTTGATAGCTGAGCAACACCAGGTAGTGATCAGGAAAGAAAAATGTGAATTTATCTAGGATGCAAGGGACAACCTTCCAAGTAGGCTAGACTTCTTCAACCTTTATACTGAGCTGAAATGTGTGACTGTCTGAGCTGAGATGTGTTGTATATGTGCTAATCTTGCTGAATATATAATAGATGTATATATATATGGCTGGGTTGGCTGAATGTGTGTTATATGTGGCGGTATGGGATAGTAGTGATTGCATTGATGACTATACTAGTATAACTACTATATTAGCTGAGTTCTGGAACTGTTAGACTGCAAGATGGCCTGATAAGGGGCTGATGATATATGATTGGTTTGTATACTAAGCTTGATTTTTGTCTGTATGAGGGTGTAGCCTCAGGATACTGAGATATGATAGTTGTGATGCTAGTAGTGGATTATATGTTGCACTGTGAATTTGTTCTGGTATATGTATATGACTCTGATGGCTCTAATTGTCCTAGGTATCTATGATACGAATATGACTATCTATACTCATTTTGAATACTGATGGCTACTTATATTGTGGTTTAATCTCCTGATTAGACATGATTCTTTATTGCTTTGTGACATAATGCTTCTGTATACAGTTGTTATCCATTGTCCACTTGTTATACATACTAGTAATTGGGGAAACATGCTATATTTTTGAAATACTTGATATGAGATTTGATACTACTAAATCTCCGATAGACTAGAAATAAAGATATGACCCTGATAGGGAAATGTATTACCATATCCTGTGAGATTCATTGGGGTTATCTATGGTTGAGAAACTAGCTATATGAGTATTCCTTGGTACTGGTACCTTGTTCTAGAGACTGACATATTACCAATGGAATGACATATAGTTTCCTTAGGCGATATCATTTGTATCAGCTAGCTGTTGTATGATTATTGATAGGTGACATGCCTCTGATTGTCTATTCTCTTCGCGCCTTAGCTTAGGCCTGACATTGCCCTAGAGTTGCTAAGCATAGAGCCACTTTGATACATTACCATGCGGGTGTCATAGTCTGACATAACATACATTACAGGGACGAGTATACGAACCTGACATGATATTCATTCCAGGGTCGAGTGTTACGACCTGTCATGACTAAGGGGATTATTTCTCCTTTAGGGTACTTTGAACATTCTTTGTCAATAGTAAAAGGGTTACAGGGTTTCAAGATTATGGAGGCACAAATTGTGGAGATTTGGCCTTATAATCCTTGTTGCCCATGTACTCAGTTGCTGAATTTGGTATTGAATCTTTATTTTTAAGCATGAGTAGCTAAAAACCCCCCATGTTGAGAGTGTGTAAGTTATATAGGTCTTTGATTTTTATGCTGGGTCTTTGATATTTTAACTTTATTATTGTTAATTTGAATGAATGTACATCCATTGCTAAGTTTCATCTATAATCCCAAGGTTGTGAACTTAGGGCTTACTTCAGATCTCTAATTATTGCTTTAATCGGAGTAGTTAGAGTGTGGAAATAACGTATTAGATGGAAACCTTTTGGGGTTATAGTTGAATTCCACAACAATGGATTGAATGACTAAGGTATTGGTGGTTTGCTGTGATTTCTCAGGCCAACCATGTGCTTGAGCGACCCGTATATAATGTCATAATAGAACTTGTTGTTGTAATTGAGCTTAGGTTACCAACATCCTAGCCCATTCAATCATCTTTGACAGAATTAGCCGAATATTTGGACCTGTCTTGGTACATCTACTCTTATATTTTCACATCCCCAATATATCTCTAAATTTTTTGATTAGTTGCTAATTAAGCTATTATTTGTTGAATCTCAATTTTAATTATTATAACCCCACAATTTGAATCTATAATTGCTAATTCACTGAATTACTTTGCCTCTCAAACCACTATTCCCTATGGGATTCGACCTTGACTTTATTGTTGGGTAATATGTTGATAACGATCGTCCCTACTTCCTTTGAGTAGTAGGATTAAGCATTCATCAGCCAATAACTATTTTGAGCACTATTTGATCCTAGTTCCACTTTCTTATATGTATCTGTGTACTATGCTTCTCGCTTAGGTGAGTTCCGAGTTGCTTTCATCCTAAGTTTGTGTATTGGCCTCAATGGGTGATTCACTAGTAATAGATCATGGTTTGTAGAACATGTAATGGTTACTCTTCTGGGATTTGATGTTTGGGCTAATTAGGTACTGCTTGGTATGCTAGATTTTGATATTATTATGGGTATGGATTGGTTGTCCCCATATCATGCCGTACTGGATTGCTATGCCAAGAATATTGCCTTGGTGATATCGGGATGTCCCTAGTTATGTGGCAGGGTTTTGTGAGTTAGGTATTGACCAGGATTATATCATATATTCAGGCTCGAAGGTTGATTTCGAGGGGTGTTCGACTTATCTAGCCCTTGTTCATGATGTGACTGCTGAGACTCCTATTATGGAGTTAGTGCCTATAGTTTGTGAGTTTCTTGATGTATTTCCTGTAGATTTTCCTTGGTTTCCACCTGAGCGAGATGTTGACTTAGCGATAAAGCTTGAGCTAGGCACTAAGCCCATATCTATTCCACCCTATTAGATGGCTCCTGTAGAGCTCAAGGAGTTCAGTACTCAATTTTAGGGTTTTATAGATTTGGGAGTCATACGATTTAGTGTTTCTTCTTGGGGAGCCCTTGTCCTATTTGTGAAAAGGAAAGATGGGACTCTCTAGATATGTATTGACAACCGATAACTGAATAAGGTGATAGTAAAGAACCATTATCCTTTGCAGTATGTCAATGAATTATTTGATTAATTACACGGGGAAGTAGTGTTTTCTAAGATTGATATGAGATTAGGGTACCACCAGCTAAGGATTTGGGTAGAGGATATCTAGAAGACTACCTTCGAAACCCGTTACGGGTATTATGAGTTTCTAGTCATGCTATTTGGGCTAACAGATGCCCTTACAACATTTATGAAGTTTATGACTCGTGCATTCTGACCGTATCTAGACTTCTTTTTTGTGGTTTTTATTAATGACATTTTGTTAAATTTATAGAGCTAAGAGCAACTTGCCCAACACCTTCGAATTGTGTTGTAGACACCCAGATATCACAGGTTATATGCTAAATTTTCTAAGTGTGAGTTTTGGATTGAGTTCGTGACTTTTCTAGGGTACATGGTGCCCAAAGAGGGTATTATGGTGGATTAGGCTAAGACTAAGGCAATATGTAGCTGGCCTAGGCCTACTTCTGTGTCAGAGGTTTGGAGTTTTATCAGATTAACTGAGTATTACAGATGATTTATGTAGTGTTTCTCCACTATTGCTTCTCTAGTGACTCGGTTGACTAGTCAAATTGTGCTGTTTGTATTGTTCGATGATTATCAGGCTATAATTCTAAGACTACCAGAGTTATTGACTACTACTATTGTTCTGACCCTTCCTGTTGAGGGATAGAGCTTTTGTCCTGACCCAAGCATAGAGCCTAGATGTGACACAGCGCAAGGGGACCCCAATGGGGGCCCAAGCTAGCCTCTTAGAACATCATTATACTTCCTTGGTTGCGGAAGCAATAGATACAACATAAAAGAATAAGAATGGGGGCAACAGGACTAGGGGAAAGCCTACACAACATCATAATCAAGAGACAAAGACTAGCTTATATCATAGACATCAAGAACAATAGAGTCAAGGCTCTTAGCGTAGATATATAACATGTCCAACAAACACCTCTATACATATATAAAAGGGGGGTCCAAGACAAAGTAATCGGTCTCACCCTCATAGTCAAAGTAGACAATAAAGAAGAAAGTCTCAATACATAATAGGAGAAACATAGACTAAGGTCCCTGAAGTGGAGGACTCACCAACTAGCTTGAATAGTACCAAACTAGCCACGTGGAGAAGCATGATCAACTTGGGCACTGGTTCCTTCATGGTGACAACATATAGTCATAGAGTTTGCGTTAGTATGTTTGAATGTACTAAGTATGTAGGATGCAATGTAGACAAGAATTGAGCATCATAATCAAAAGGAATAACGATAGGCAATAGGCATACTTATAATAATATGACATGTATAAGCAATGCATAAGTAAAATATACTTAAGTAATTCATGCTCATATAGAATATGATATGTGTACAAGAGACCAAACAATATTTCCAAAGTACAAACCCCTTGGTAAGTTAGTGATGATAGCACCCATCACCCTAGTGTATGAGGTACAAACCCCTCATCACTAAGGTTAGTCATGATAGCACCCATAACCCTATTGTGTGAGGTACAAACCCCTCATCAAGGTTAGTGATAATAACACCCATCACCCTAGTGTGTGAGGTACAAACCCCTTATCAAGGTTAGTGATGATAGCGCCCATCACCCTAGTGGTTGAGATGTTGACCCCTCAACTAGGTCACCCGGATCGAGCATGGTCTAATGCAATACTTTATATAGAATATGTTGTAAGTGCATCTCATCATCATATAATCAATCATATCATATCTCATGCTTTGGACCTTTAACTCCTCAAAAAACCACATCAGGACATTTTATCAAACACTTAGAGGATGTGTAATGCTAGTATAAAACCATGAAATATAGAGATGAAATCATGCAAGAAAATCCATTGTAAAACCATCAGTCAACACCTTGCAACACCCTCTAGAAATATACATCAGAACCCCTTCTCAAATCTTACAATAGATCAAAGATTTATAGCATAAAACATAGCAAAATAGTCACAAGTTTACATAGTTTTAACATAGTGTGCAGTAAATTTCATAATAATCAAGACCCATTTGTAAATCAACTTTAAATCATACAAATTGAGTAAAAGGAGGCTTTGGTATCATGGGTGAAAGGAACGCATGAAAGAAACCCACATAACTTAGCTTAGAGATGAACTTGGTGAAGATTGGAGATGGAGACTTGAAGCTTGAAGAAGAACCTTGAAGGAGAACCTTAGCTTAGGATGAGGGTTTGGGACTTGAGTTTGGGGAGTGAAAATATGACTAAGTGTTTGAGTGAGTATTGTGAAATGATTAGGATGATATGAGGGTGAAATTTGGCTAAGTATAGGTAAAAATATATTTGGAAACACTTAGGCCTAAGACTTAGAATTCTTGGACTGAACTAAAAGAAAACAGTCCCCAAATGAATTGGGGGCACGTCGCGAGGGGGTCGCGAAAACCCCTCTGGAAATTGCATTCTTGGAATTTCATAATTGCTAATCTTTCACTCTTAAATTAGGGTTAGACCCTTTATCACCTTACTTGGACCCCATGAATAAGAATATAAAGTCAAATTTTTGAAATAGCAAATAAATTTTGACATATATGGAATTTAATATTTCGAGCATTCTGAGGCATATTTTTGGGCACTCTTTGGGGTCATTGCATCTTTATTGTGCATTGTGATACCTCTCATGTTGGGTTAAGCTATATATTGATATAGTGAGGTTAGGTTATTGTTTATGTTTCTCATCAGTTACGAGCCCATGAGCATAATTACCCCATTCACAACTTATAGTTGGCGGTGGTAGTGTTTGATCTTAAAATCTGGAGGCACTATTTAAATAGTGTTTATTGTGATATCTATAAAAACCATTGGAGCTTGCAATATATTATGACTCAGCGGGATTTGAATTTTTTATAGAGGCAGTAGATTAAGCTGTTGGCTAACTATGATCTTTCCATTTTATTGGGTAGAGCGAAAGTGGTAGCAGATGCCTTGAGTTGGAAGATTGTGGGTATGGTCACTCTAGCATATTTGACTATAGTGGAGGGAGCCTTAGCTTTAGGTATTTAGTGCCTAGCTAATAGGTTAGTTTTATTAGATGTTTCAGATCCTAGCTAAGTGATGGCCTTCATTGTGTCTTAATCTTCATTGATTGATCAGATTTGGGTTCAATAGTTTGAGGATTAGTCGCTAGTGGGTCTCAGAGATAGAGTTTTATAGGGTTGGTGCTTAGGATACAGTTGATTCAGACGGGGTGCTGAAATTCTATAGGCAGTTATGTGTTCATCAAGTAGGGGATTTGATATAGCTAATTTTGCATGAGGCACATGAATCCAGATAGTCTATCCACCTAGGTAAGGTAAAGATGCACCAAGATCTGAGATAGCATTACTGATGGCTAAGTATAAAGAGAGATATTACTAACTATGTATTGCGCTGTCTTGGTTGCTAGCAGGATACTTCAACGATTACCCATTATTAAGTGGAAATGGGAACGTATGACTATGGACTTCATGTGGGGATCCCCCGTACTTCCAGAAATTATGATAGTATTTAGTTATAGTTGATCGATTGACTAAGTCTGCACATTTTCTTCCTATTCGATCGACCTTCAGCGCTAAGCAATTAACTCAGATTTATATTTAGGAGATAGTCTAGTTTCATAGGGTGCTAGTATCTATTATATGTGACCAAGGGTCATAGTTTACCTCTAGCTTTTGAAAGTCTTTTCAGTAAGAGTTAGGCATCCAGGTCAATCTGAGTACAACATTTCATCCCTAGATTGATGGCCAGTCTGAATGTACTATATAGGTTTTATAGCATATGTTATGAGCTTATGATTGGAGTTTTAGGGTTATAGGACTATTTTTGTCATTATTTGAGTTTTCTTATAATAACAACTATCATACTAGCATGCAAATCACTTTGTTTGAGGTACTATATGGTCGACGATGCCGTCCTCCGATAAAGTGGTTTGAGTTTATAGAGCCAAGTCTTTACAGTACA
Source organism: Solanum sejunctum (assembly GCA_025642045.1). Lineage (NCBI taxonomy): Eukaryota > Viridiplantae > Streptophyta > Magnoliopsida > Solanales > Solanaceae > Solanum > Solanum sejunctum. The sequence goes on along the minus strand of JAOTQJ010162591.1, from coordinate 14,018 downwards.
GACTTATTGTAGGATGCCTTAGCTAGGGTCTAGCTTATTCAGGATAGATTGAAGACAACTGAGAGTTGGCACTGGAGTTATACTGACTGCAGAGGCCAATTCTTACAGTTTGAGATTGGAGACAGAGTGTTCTTGAGGGTGTTGCCCCTAAAAAGGTTCATGTGGTTTGGTAGACGGGGTACACTTAACCCTCGGTATGTTAGACATTTTGAGATTCTGAGATGGGTCTGGCCAGTTTCATATGAGTTTTCCCTACCTTCAACTTATTCTACTACACTTCTCGTTTGATGTCAATGTTGCACCTTATGTTCCATATGAGTCACATGTGCTTCAGTATGATTTAGTTAAGTTAGATGACCATCTGACATTTGTTGAGGAGTTGATAGTCATTTTAGTCAAGGATACTATATAGTTACGGTCCAGGGTTATACAGATGGTTAAGATTCAGTGGCATTACTGTCCAGCCTCTGAGGCTACCCACATAATAATGATAATAGGTAGTCCAAAATATACAAGATGTAGTCTAAACATTAGCATGAAAGAAGATAGATATTGTCCACGGACTTGAGGACTCACCAAAAGCTAACTTGAACAATCCGTCTAGCCATGTAGAGAAGAATCAATAGGAGCTCCGATTTCTACATGGTGATATCATGCAGGCATAGAGTATGCATTATTATGTTTGAATATACTATGTATGTAGGATGCAATGAAACAAGGATAAGCTATATATTCAAAATGCATAGGCATAAGCAATAGATAAGTATAGTAACAATATGACATGCATGACCAATACTTGAAGTAAAACATGCTTATATAGAACATATTACATGTTTAGGAAGAGACCATCATCATAGACCAAGCAAACCAATACTGGAACTTTATACAAACATGTATAAGAAGGGCCAAATAGCCTCCCACTCGCCTTACGGTATAACCTTTTCAGAGAATGTTACCAATACCCTTACCTTACAACATAATCTTTTTTATAGGTAGTATAAGACGTCCCCTACTTTTTGATATAATCTTTTAGGCAGGAGCCACTAGTAATTCTACCTTATGGCATGGATTTTTCGGTAAAATGTCCATACCTTATGATATAATCTTTTCGGTAGGAAGCATGATTTGTACTTTACAGCCTGGCCTTTTTAGTAGTTGTTGTAAGATATCCTTACCTTACGATATAATCTTTTCGGTAGGAACCATTAGTGATCCTACCTTAAAGCATAGCCTTTTCGGTAGGCATTATAGTATGTCCAAACCTTATGATATATGTCATGCCTCGAAATCCTATAGGGCGGATCGACACCCATTGCCGATTAAGGTCGGGAGAACCAACTTGTAACTATATGCGTTTTGTACACACTATAAGGGGTTTCTAAGTTTGACATGCCTTTAAACAGATAAATAGTGATAACAAGCCAAAAGGAAATGCATATGACTAGGCTTTTGGGGCCACACTATCTAAAGTGGGAGACATGACTTCACTGTGCTTTAGATAGTCTACAAAGTCTCTAAATAAAGGAAAACATCTGACAAAGATAGGGATAGGCCCCGCCTCAACTCACTATACAATATAAACATATATGCTCTAGACATAGAAAGCTCCGAAGCAACCTGGAGCTTGATAACCACAATTGAATATCCTGTACTTCTATTGGGGAGATCTACTAGCACCTGTACCTGCAGCATGAAGTGTAGGTCCCCCATAAGGGATGTCAGTACGGGATAATGTACTGATTATGTAAGGCAGGATATATGGTATATAAAGTAACAACTCAACTGAAACTATGCATCTATAGAAGATCAGGGACCACCCTTAGTTATGTTGTAGAATCATGTACTTTATGTTCTTTATATCACTTTACCTTTATTGTAAAATTTGTACTGTAAAATCTATTCACAACTGTAATTAAATGACCAACTAATCAGTGGTAAACTGTATCAGGATCGTCCCTATGCTAGGTTTAGATAAACCCCCTTGGGCTCTACCCATAGTTCTATATTGGGATCGTCCCTATTCTAGGTTCTTTTTGAACCCCCTCAGGCTCCACCCATCAACTGCATTGGGATCGTCCCTATGCTAGGTTCTCTTTGAACCCCCTCGGGCTCCATCCATCAACTGTATACTGTATCTTTCAATTACCTTTGAGATAATTCTTTTGGTGTCCATAATATTGGAGTTGTAGGGCTGTATAGGTAACATGTGACATGTGGATAATTACACAAGACAACATAACAATGAAAAGAGTACGTTAGGTTAATAATAAAATGCATATGAATTGGAACAACTTGTGAACTTCATTCCATAACAAGAACTTATGTAACTTGGTATCTAAACATGTATGCAGTTTTAAAGGTGATTATGTAGAATCATATGAACATGTACAAGAGGGGAGACATGGTTAATAGTTGTGTCGGAGTTGGTAAATGCCTTTATGTACCAAGGAGAGAGCTATGTTTCATGCCAAGTGATACGAAATCAAATAACCTTACATATCTCGTTGTATGATCTCGTTTCTATCTCAAGATAACTTTACCTTCCTCTAAATACTTATATATAACATAATGTAGGATAAAACTAGCATTAATAGCCAATAGACACACCTTGGTATCCCAATCACATACGAAAATAATACATGGGCAGCAAGCGGGTGTTTGTAACCCCGGGCATATTCCATTAACCTTTCCGCCCCTAATCGTATTCTTCAATACACATTAGCATGTACACATAATGTACAACCTATTTTAAGTCCAGAATAGCCAACATCCACAAATAACAACATATCACAATTCCACACAATCTAAAAACGGACAGCATAACGTTACTTTCCTTCGCTACATTTCGACGTTGACAACTCCAAACCTTTTCCAACTTTAACTAAATCATTATAGCAACATTTACACATATAAACAGACCTCAAAAATACTATAACATCACTTAAGAAGTCATAAAGGATGTGAGCTAATAGCTTTACACACAACAGCCTGCAAGTTCCAATCAACATGACACTTAAGATAACTTCGATAAAACGCGCTTGTTAAATGAAGCCACAATCGGGGCAACAACCTTAGGGTGATGTTTATAACTCAAACCATGTTAACAAAACCAAGTGATCTCCATAATATAAGTTAAAAAACATAGAGAAATCACCAAAACAAAAAGGAAAAGGTGCAACAACTTTCTGCACAGAATCTGTCCAATCAATTTCAGCAAGTGTAGCTAGCATCTATTCCATGTTTCTCATGATAAAACTATACTAAACACACAACTATAATTACTTAACTTTGTCTTTAAGGTGTATAGGCTTCTTAATAACCCTAAATAAGTCGTTTGGCTGCTTCACAAAATTGAGAAAAGTTGAGAGGAAACTTAGAGACCAAATCTGATTTTTTTTGTGTTCAAGTGAACAAGAACTCTTGGAGCAGCTTTGGAGCCCTTTATATAGGGATATTATGCCTACTATCTCTTGACTTCTTGAACATACTATACCATAAATAATCAAGTTACTTATACACTAGATCGGCCCTCAAATTTAGGCCTTTTTGGAGCACGAACTTGGTGGACTTGGGCTGCCTATTTTCAGCTTTCACTTACTTAGTTTTTGGCCTAATTTGCTAAGTGTATTGTGATGTATTTAGGCCCTTTTTATTATACTTATTGGGATTCAAATATATCCCATTTATGATACTTAAATATGGGCTAAATGTATACCCTTAACATAGATTTTATTCATAATCGAACTTAGATAAATTAGACGTCAAGCCTCATCTCCGTTTAACTAGCGATTTTAAGCTAAGCGAGTAGCTGACTCACCTTCTTGCTTCCTAAGTACTACAAACACCTCAATTCTCTCACTTCATTTTAAGTCCATAATCATTTTAATTTGGCACAAAACATGTATACACTCCACCCTCTTAAGCGTTAGGCACACATATAGCCCATTAACACCAGATTCAAGCACTTTTGAGAATTAGCGCTAGTTTGACCAAACCATGTCTTGCTTCATTTTAATTATACTAGTATTGTAAGGTGTGGCGTATTACAATATATTCTTTTTGGTAAGAGTCATAAAAATAGCTCATCAAACTATTACATTCAAGTATCAAGAAAGGACTTCTCATTTACCCAAGAACACAACAAACATGGGAACGCAACAATTCATTTGTAATGCCATAGGCACTTTTACATGAATTCAACATATATATACATTCCCTTATTTATCATATAGTCACTTGACTATAAACCCATGCAATGGACCATCAATGATTCAAGAATCTATGTCAAGACATTTTATTGAACACTTGGCGAGTGTATAATGCTCATTCAATATCATGCAATTTAAAAGTGAAAACATATGTGAAAACTTAATGTAAATCAATCCACCAATACTTGATGACACCCTCTTGCAAGAAAAATCAAGATCCCTCATCAAATCACACAATAAATCATAGTTTCATAGCTCAAAACATGTGTAGTTGACCAACATTTCATAAAACCTCAACATAGTTTATAGTCATAATCTATAATAAATAGTACCCATAAGTAATACCACTTGAAACTATGCAATTAAAATAAAAAGTAAGGTTGGGCATCATGGGTGAAAGGACCCAATGGTTGAAAACCACATACCTTAATCTTGGAGTTTATTGGAGAAAAACTCGACGAGGACTTAGGACTGAACTTGGTCTTCTTGAGTTCCAACAAAACTTCTTGAAAATCTTGAGAATTGATAGAGAATTTGGTGAAGATTAGAGAGGAGTTGGAGAGGTTTTTGGTGAGTTTTTAGGCTGAAAAATGGCTGAAGAATGATGGATTTTTTTTATATATATAGGTATTGAGTTATTACCCAACTGTCCCCAAATAAAAAATATATTTTTAAGCTAGTCGCGCTAGGTCCGCGTCATGGCCTGGGCGTGAACAACTACTGTTTTCGCAAAGTTTCACCAAAATTTATTTTTTGGCACAGACAAGGTATACCTTGTTGGTACTCGTTTCCCCACATAATTTATCCCTCTAAACAAAAAATATGAAGTCAAGCTTGCAAAATTCTGTATGGACCATAGGATCTTTTTGAGCTATGTGAAGGGGCGTTTAAATATCCTCAATTTGAGATACATGGGAATTACAATTATGGGGCATTCTTGGGAAAGTGTGGGGCATTTCAATATCTCTCCCTTGGGAACATTCGTTCCCGAATGTCAAATAAACATGTGTAAGAGAAGAAGTTATAAAGGTTCCAGCCCAACATGAATGCAACAAATGCACTTAAACGTCATTTTCGAAAAGTTTCAACATAAATGTCAAAAATCACTATAAACTTGTTACCATGATCATGAATTCATACAAAATGACCTAAGGACTGAATCTTAGAACTTGAAATAATAGAAAGGGCTTAGTTTGTTATCTTAGGCTTGAATAGGATGAAAAAGGTATGAATATTGTTCCTCATGTCCACCTCAGCTTCTCAAGTGGCATTCTCAACTTGTTGGCTCCTTCAAAGGACCCTGTCGGATGCTACATTGTTTGTTCCTCAACCTTTCACTTGTCCATACAATATCTCAATTGGGACCTCCTCATATGTCAAATTATCCTCCAGAAACACCCACAATCTCAAAAGGCATCATAGTACATGGGTTACCAACACATATCCTCATCATAGACATATGAAAGATCAGATTCACCATATTCTTCTCCAAAGGCAACTCCAATTCATAGGCCACCTTACCAATTCTCCTCAACTCCCTATAAGGAACCTCACACCTTGGGCCCCATTGTCAACCTTATACACATATAGCCCACCTTGGTACCTAAATACACCATCTCTATGTTGGAAGAAAATGGTAACACCCCACACCTTATAATACTAGTACAATTCAAAGGAAACATGACATGGTTTGGTCCAATTAGCGCTAATTTTCAAGAGTGCTTGAATCTTGCGTTAATGAGCTATATGTGCGTCTAACGCTTAAAAGGGTCGAGTTTATACATGTTTTATATGGAATTGAGTAGATTACAACCTTAAATGAAGTAAGAGAATGAAGGTGCTTGTAGGACATAGTAAGCTAGCAGGTGAATCACCTACTTGCTTAGCTTAAATTTGCTATCTAAACTGAGATGAGGCTAGACGTTGAATTTGTCCAAGTTCGATTATGAATAAAGTCTGTATTAAGCGTTTAAATTTAATTCCATGTTTTAGTATCATAAATGGGCTATATTTTCAGCCTAAGGAGTATAATAAAAAGGTCCCGAAGACATCACAATACACTTAGCAAATTGGGCCCAAAACTAAGTAAGTGAAAGTTGGAAAATAGGTAGCCCAAGTCCATCAAGTTGGTGCTCCAAAAGGCCCAAATAAAAGGAGAAAGGAGCTGCATCACCTCCTTAGTTAAATAATACTGAGAATACCTTAGTTAGGTCGGCCAAATTTCACTATAAAAAGGGGTCAAAGCAGCTCCCAAGGGTCATTTCTCAACTTGACTTCACAAAAATTAGATTTGCTCTATAAGTTTCCTCTCAACTTTTCTCAACTTTGTGAAGCCGCCAAACGACTCTTTTAGGATTATTAAGGAGATTATAAACCTTGAAGATAAAGGTAAGTAATGATGGTTGTGTCCTTAGTATAGTTTTATCATGAAAAATAAGAAATAGATGCTAATTACGCTTGCTGAAATTTATTGGACAGATTTTGTGCAGAAAGTTACTGCACCTTTTCCTTTTGTTTTGGTGATTTCTCTATGGTTTGTGAGTTGTATTATAAAGAGAACTTGATGTTATTTACATGGTTTGAGTTATAAACATCACCCTAAGTTTGCTGCCCTGATTTTGGTTTTATTTAACAAGCTCGTTTTATCGAGTTATCTTAAGTGTCATGTCGATTGGAACTTGCAGGTTGTTGTATGTAAGGCTATTAGCTCACATACTTCATGACTTCTTAAGTGATATTTTAAGACTGTTTTAGTTCTATTTATATGTGTAAATATTTCTGTAACCGTTTGGTTAAATTTGGAATAAATTTGGAGTTGTCGACGCCGAAATATAGCGAAGGAAGGTAACATTATGCTGTCAATTTTTAGATTGTGCGGAATTGTGATGTGATGTGCTTTGTCGGCTGTTGTAAGACTGTTATGACATCAACATATGTTCTACAGGATATGTACATGCTAATGTGTATTAGAAAATACGACTAGGGATAGAAAGGTTAAAGAAATACGCTTGGGCTTATAATCACCGCTTGCTGCCCATGTATTGTTTTCTTATGTGCTTGGGATGCCAAGGTGTCTGTATTGGCTATTAATGTTAGTTTTATCACCTACTATGTTGTAGATAAGTATTTAGAGGAAGGGAAGGTTATCCTGAGGTAGTCACAAGGTCATACAATGAGGTATGTAAGGCTACTTGATTTCGTATTACTTGGCATGAAGCATAGATCTCTCCTTGGTACATGAAGGCATTCACCAACTTCGACACAACTATTAACCATGTCTACACTCTTGTACATATCCATATGATTCCATACATAGTCACCTTTAAAACTGCATACATTCTTGGATACTGAGTTACATGAGTTCTTGTTATTGAATAACGTTCACAGGTTATTCCATTTCATATGCATTTCATTGTTTATCCAATGTACTTTTTTATTTGTTATATTGTCTTGTATAATTATCTACATGTCATATGCTACTTATACAGTACTATAGATCCAATATTATGACCACCAAAAGAACTATCTCGAAGGTAATTGAAAGATAAAGTATACAATTTTTATAGGTGGTTTCCTGAGGGGGTGGAAGTAACACCTAGGACGATCCTATCACGAGTGGTAGCCCGAGGGGGTTAAGGAACAACCTATCAAAGGGAAGATCCCAGTATCCCGAGGGGTGGAAGAATCACCTAGCGAGGGAAATATCTTGTTTTGTGGGGTAGCCCCAGGTGTTAAGGAAGAACCTAGCGAGGGACGAACCCGATACAGTTCACCACTGATTAGTTGGTCATTTGTATTGCAACTGTGCACAGATTTTACAGTACAGATTCTACAGTAAAGCTAAAGCAATATAAAGCACATAAAGTATATGATTCCACAGTATAACTAAAGGTGGTCTTTTATGCTACACTAGTGTACAGTTTTACTTGAGTCGTCATATCATATATAGTGTTTCCTGCCTTACATATTTAGTATATTATCTCGTACTGACATCCTTTACGGGGGACCTGTATTTCATGCTGCAAGTACAGGTGCTAGTAGATCTCCCCAGTAGGAGTACAGGATATTCAACTGCTGTCACCAAGCTTCAAGTTGCTTTGGGGCTTTGTATATATCTAGAGCTTACATGTTTTATTGCTCAGTTTGTTGAGGCGAGGCCTGTACCAACCCTTATCAGATGTGTTTCTTTATTTAGAGTCTTTATAGACTATGGAAAGTAAAGTTTGGTCATGTCTCAGACTGTAAATACCGTGGCCCCAAAAGCCTAGTCATATATATTTTCTTTTGTCTTGTTATCACTGTTTACCTTCTTAAATGCATGTCAAACACAGAAACCCCTTATAGTATGTATAGAAAGTGCATAGTTACATATTGGTTCTCCCGAGCCTTATCGGCGATGGGTGCCAGTTCGAACTAATGGGACTTTGGGGTGTGACATAAGCGTTATCAGAGGGAGGTTGTCCTAGGGAGTCTACAAAGCCATGTCTATATAGAATCTTGTTTATCGATGTGTTGTGCTCCACATTTATAAGCAGGAGGCTACGTGGTATTTAGGAGTTGTTACTTTTTTTCCATTCTTTAGATCGTTCCATAAAGTCAAGTGTAATAGGTGCATTATGTCTAATTCTAAATTTTTTCGTACAACAATTATGCCTGAAACAAGGAAAAACAAAGGTAAAGGGAAGGCAGTAGAAGTGGTGGCTGGTACACCCAATCATGTGAGACAACAAAATAAGGCTCAAGAAGAGTCTTTATCGCATACATCTCCAACTCCTCAAGTTCCTAATGAACCAGAGAGCAGTGAAATTCTCCAGAGCCACCTGTTGATGCTACCTTGCAGGATCTGAGAAATGTAGTCCAACTACTGACCCGTATAGTTGCTGGTCAAGGTCAAAGGCATGAAGGTCTAGTTATGGGTATAGGTGATCACATAGGGCAGCTGGTGCCAAGATACATGATTTTCTTAATTTGGACCCTTTCACCTTCACTAGGCCAGATCATAATGAAGACCCCAGGACTTTATTGATCAGATTCAACGTACTTTAGAGGTTGTGCATGTGAGTAGTACAGAAGCAGTTGAGTTAGCGACATATAGGCTAAAGGGTGTGGCTATATTATGGTATGAAGATTGGAAACAATCTAAGGGTATAAATGCACCTCCAACTACCTGAAAAGAGTTTAGAGAGGCATTTCTTGACCATTATTTGCCTTTAGAGATTCGAGAGGAACATGCAGATCAGTTCCTGAATTTTCATCAGGAGAATATGAGTGTGAAGGAGTATAGTCTCCAATTTAATTCCCTAGCAAGATATGCTCCTAATGTAGTTGCTACAATGGCAAATAGAGTTCACTGATATGTAGATAGGTTGGATACATATCTGGTTAGAGACTGCACTATTGCTTCTTTGAATAAAGATATGGATATATCAAGAATGCAGGATTTTGCATAGAAATTAGAGGATCAGAGGCAGAGGAGAAGGACGCAAGAATCAGAAAGGGCACAATCAAAGATGGCCAGATCTACAGGGCAGTTTACACCACCCCAAAGTGATCTCAGGCCTCGGTTTGCTAATAGACCGCCTAGGCCATCCTCTTCCTACACTATAGTCAATGCTCCACCACAACTTCAAGGGCCTGGAAGTAATCAGTTGGGTCAATGAGGTGAAGGACAGGGAACACAGACAATATGATATTTAGCAGGACAACAAATGACTCCTAGGCAACCTTGTAGATAGTGCGGAAGAAGTCATCTGAGTATATGTCATTTTGGGATAGATGTTTGCTATTGGTGTGGTATGTCAGGGCATATAATGAGGGAGTGACCAAGGAGACGTATGGGTGGTATGGCATAATCTACTAGGTCAGCTATTGTATCATCATTATCAGTTCCTCTAGTAGGTTGGGGTCAGCAAGCACCTATGGGTCGTGGTAGAGGTGTTATAGGGACAGCTAGCTCTAGCGGGGTCCAGAATCGCACGTATTCACAGGGAAGTCGACAAAATTTGGAAGCCTCACCTGATGTGGTCACAGGTACATTATTTATCTTTTTACATAATGTATATACATTAATTAACCCTGGTTCTATACTATCATACATCACTCCACTAGTTGCTGGGAAGCTTAAGAGAATACCCAAATTGTTAAACAAACCATTTAAAGTGTCTACACTAACTAGTGAATCTATTATGGCCAGAAGGGTTTATTATGTCTGTGTAGTAACTATTTATGATCGTGACACATTGGCTGACCTTATTGAGCTAAAAATGGTGGAATTTGATGTTATAATGGGTATGGACTGGTTAACTTCTTGTTATGCCACTGTGGATTACCGAACTAAGAGAGTGTATTTCCACTTTCCAAATGAGGCAGTTCTTGAATGGAAAGGCAATGTTAGGGTACCAAAAGGGAAGTTTATCTCTTACTTTAAGGCCAGAAAAATGATATGTAAGGGGTATATATGCCATTTAGTTAGAGTGAGGGATGTGGAGGTAAAATCACCAACTCTTCAGTCAGTTCTAGTAGTGAATGAATTTGTTGATGTATTCCCTGAAGAACTCCCAAGCTTACCTCCTAAACGAGAAATAGATTTTGGTATTGACTTACTTCCAGGAACTCAACCTATTTCTATCCCTCCATTAAAAGAGCAGTCAATAGATTTACTGGATAAGGGTTTTATAAGACCTAGTGTGCCCCCCTGGGGTGCACCAGTGTTATTTGTACGCAAAAAGGATGGCACCTTAAGAATGTGTATCAATTATCGACAATTGAATAAGGTGAAAATTAAGAATAGATATCCCCTCCCTAGGATTGATGACTTATTTAATCAGTTACAGGATGCCAAATGCTTTTCAAAATTGATTTGAGATCAGGTTATCATCAAGTGAGGGTTAAGGAGCAAGATATACCTAAGACAACTTTCAGAACATGCTATGGTCACTTTGAATTTCTTGTTATGTCATTTGTGCTAATGAATGCATCGATAATTTTTATGGATCTAATGAATAGGGTATTCGTGCCATTCTTGGATATGTTTGTGATAGTATTTATAGATGACATTTTGGTGTATTCAAGATCAGAAGAGGACTACGCAGATCACTTGCGCCAGGTGCTCCAGGTTCTTTGTGATCGACTGCTGTATGCCAAATTTTCTAAATGTTAATTCTGGCTGAAGTTAGTAGCATTCTTGGGCCATATTGTGTCTTATGAGAGAATAAGGGTTCATTCACAAAAGATAGAGGCTGTAAAAGATTGGCCAAGGCCAATGACACCCACGGAAGTTAAGAGCTTCTTCGGCTTGGCAGGTTATTACAGGAGGTTTTTTGAAGGTTTTTCTTCTATTTCTGCACCTCTAACAAAGCTGACACATAAGGCAACCAAGTTCCAATAGAATGATACATGTGAAAGAAGCTTCCAGGAGCTGAAAAATAAGCTAACTTCTGCACCTGTGCTAGTACTTCTAGAAGGTACCGAGGGGTATACAGTGTGTTGTGATGCTTTAAGAGTTGGCTTAGGGTGTGTATTAACACAGCATGGTAGGGTAATTGCCTATGCATCCAGATAGCTATGATCCTATGAGAAAAACTACCCAACTCACAATCTCAAGCTAGCAGCAGTTGTATTTGCTTTGAAAATATAGTGCCACTATTTGTATGGGGTCCATGTTGATATATATACTGATCGTAAGAGCCTGCAGTATATCTTTAAGCAAAAAGATCTAAACTTGAGATAGCAGAGATGGCTAGAGCTAATAAAGGATTAGGACGTTGATATACTATACCATCCGGGATAGGCAAATGTGGTAGCGAATGCTTTGAGTCATAAGGCAATCATGAATACTAATGATCTGGCTGTGATAAGCCAGGGAATATCTAAGGATCTACATCAGCTAAAAGGAAGGGTTTATTGTGCATAATGCCACAGAGTCTTTGTTGGTGGTGGAGGTGAAAGAAAAATAATTTGAGGATCCTGTTCTATGACAGCTTAAGGGAAAAGTGAGTTAGGGTATGATAAAAGACTTTAACCTTGCATAAAATAGAGTACTTTACTACCAAAATAGATTATGTGTGCCTGATATTAATGGATTAAGAAAGAGGATAATGGAAGAAGCCCATCATTCCCGATATTCTATCCATCCAGGATCAACTAAGATGTACCATGACCTAAAGGGGATATTTTGGTGGGGTGGCATGAAAAAGGACTTTGCCAAATTTGTAGCTCAATGTCCAAATTGCAAACAAGTGAAAGTAGAACACTAAAAGCGAAGAGGTTATATGCAGTGTATGGAAGTGTGATATGATTAATATGGACTTTGTTACAGGTTTGCCTCGCTCATCTCAAAAGTTTGACTCCATATAGGTAATAGTTGACAGACTTATAAAGTCAACACACTTCTTTCCAGTGATGAGTGAGTATACAACTGAAGAGTATGCCAAGCTATACCTCAAAGAGATAGTCAGGCTATATGGAGTCCCAATCTCCATCATATCTGACCGAGGAGCTCAATTCACTGAAAAGTTTTGTATGTCCTTCCAAAGGAGTTTAGGGACACACGTAAATTTGAGTACATCTTTCCATCCTCAAGCAGATGGTCAAGCAGAACGAACCATTCAAACACTTGAAGATATGTTGCGAGCTTGTTCATTGGACTTTAAAGGTAGTTGGGTGGACCATTTGCCACTTATTGAGTTTTCCTATAATAATAACTACCAAGCAAGTATCAGGATGGCACCTTATGAAGCTTTGTATGGAAGAAAATATAGATAACTAATTGGATGGTTTGAAGTGGGTGAAACCACCTTACTTAAACCAGATCTAGTACAACAATCCATGGAAAAATTTAAGGTGATACAACAACTAGAAGTAGCCCAAAGTTAGCACAAATCATATGCAGACGCCAGGAGAAGAGGACTGGAATTTTCATTTGGTGATTGGGTATTCTTAAAGGTGTACCCAATGAAAGGGGTTATGAGATTTAGTAAGAAGGGAAAATTGAGTCCACGTTACATAGGGCCATATCAGATTATTAAGAAGGTTGGGCAAGTTGCATATGAACTAGAGCTACCCCAAGAGCTTTCAATGGTTCATCCAGTTTTTCATGTCTTGATGCTTCAAAAATCTATAGGTGACCTATCCCGTATCACTCCTATTGAGAATGTACAGGTTAGAAAATATCTCACCTATGAAGAGGTACCTATTGCTATTCTAGATCGTCAAATTAAGAAGCTAAGGAACAAAGAAATAGCTTAAGTTAAAGTACTTTGGAGGAACCAGCAAGCAGAAGAGATAACATGGGAGGCTGAGGATGCGATGAAATCAAAGTACCCTTACTTATTTGAAGTTAAAGAGGAAGTCCAACATGCAGAATTGGGATACTAATAGGTACATGTGATTGAATACTTAATATGTTGTCAAAAGTTTAAGTATAGGTTTACACTTGGTTATGCTATCCAATTGTGCTAACATTCGAGGATGAATGCTCCTAAGGGGGGGAGGATGTAACACCCCACACCTTATAATCAAAGTACAATTCAAAGAAAATATGACATGGTTTGGTCGAATAAGCGCTAATTTTCAAAAGTTCAGGGATCTTGCATTAATGGGCTATATATGAGTCTAACGCTTAAGAGGGTTGAGTGTATACATGTTTTGTGTCGAATTGAGTAGATTACGACCTTAAATGAAGTAAGAAATTGAGGTGCTTGTAGGACTTAGTAAGATAGAAGGTGAGTCACCTACTTGCTTAGCTTAAATTTGCTATCTAAACGGAGACGAGGCTCAACGTCGAATTTGTCCAAGTTCGATTATGAATAA
>JAOTQJ010162581.1:0-27499 GCA_025642045.1 Solanum sejunctum | reverse complement strand
AATAGATATAGATTGGTTCTCCCGAGCCTTATCGGCAAGGGTGCCAGTCCGCCCTAATGGCAACTTGGGGCGTGACATGAAGCCTTCTCTGCGACCCTAATCTGCATGTCTCTCTGGACCCCTATTCCTATTATAATAACCTCCGCAGTTGTCCCTATAAGCTTCATCTCTATTAAAGTTCCGACATTGGTTACCTTGTCCTTGGTGCCAATAGTCCTAATTGGACCCTTGGGCATTGGTTCGAAAAACCCCCATCTGACCACCAATAAAACAAGCGTCCTCATCATAATATGGCTCATTGTATATAGGTGCATGTTAAGGTTGATGGACCACTGCATATACTCTCTCTTGGCTCTACTTCATCATCACCTCCATACCCATATGAATCTGTGGCAAGTCGTTGCATGATTGCTAAGTTAATTCTTGCTTGATCTAGACCCGCACTAGTAGCACACAAAGTCTTAGTGGATGTTCTATCTCGTTACTCCCATGCTCAATTAGTCTTGACCATTTTTTCCATTCGCTCTGCAATCCTTGCAAATGTTCGATCTAAAAATATGCCCCTCGTGATGGTGTCAACATAGGTCTGACTATTTTTATCAAATGCACGGTAGAACATTCCCACCATGGCATCGTCAACTATTTTGTGGTCAGGAATGCTCCTTAAATATTTGATGAATCGCTCCCAGATAGAGGCAATTGAATTACTAGGAAGTTCTTCGAAGTTGTTGATCTGGTCCTTCAAGTTAAACTTCTTTGATTAAGGGCCGTAGTTGATATTATAAGCCATAAAGAACTTTCGTAAACTAGTGGTTCAAATAGATTGTCATTGAAAATGTCTACAGGACCAGGTATGACTAATAAATTGGTTTACGAGTCATAGACTAAGTCGTAGAGGTTTCTAGTAAGTGAATCTATTCTAGGCAAGGATCTACGAGACCTATCTACGAGCCGTAAAGTGATCTTACGACTCATAGAAGGTCTGGTCTAATGGATACTTAAAAAACTTCAAGTTTTTGGAATTTCGTATGAGGGGCAATTATGAATCACGGAATAATCCATAGGTTATGAAAGACACTCGTAACCAAGAAAACTAGTTATCTGAGTTCCTAAGCCCATCACAATAGACCCTAAATGACTTTTTCAACAAGTATTCTACCAGCATCGAAGCAATATACACACAACACCCACATGATTTCCATACCACAACCATTAACCCCAACATGTTCTACAACACATATACCCCATCAAAATTAATTAAGCATATTTACCCTACAATTGCGACAACTTATGATCATTTTCAACAAGATGACATACCTATGTCATAACCCACTAATTAACACACAACATCAATTAATCACATAGCGTGGGTGAATCAATAGGCACAAACAACTATTCAAAACATGTAATCAAGGCAACGATACCTAATTCCTGATTTAGATAATTATTCAAACATGGGTAACCCAATTTCAATTAATGCATATTAATCATCAAAGATCAATTTTGTGACCTAACTACCATTCACAACACATTATCCAATTCAATCATACAAGACAAGGAAAATTAAAAGTTTTAATTCAACTAAAAACTTACCAAGATGTGTGATTAAGATGAAGAAGATAAAGGAGAGGAAGGGGGACTAAACCTTAGGTTGCCAGAAACTTGTTAGGAAATAGGAGTATGACTGTCGTTTGTGGTTGAGTTTACGTGGGGGAAGGGATGGCCAGGTATATTTGTAATTTAGGTTAGAAATGGGTTCAAAATAATTTGACCCCATTATTTATACACCGACTGGGTCAACTGAAATTTAATGGGTCTAGACTCTACGAAACCCCTATTATGGACCATAGAATATTTTATGGCCCGTAGACTATGGTTTTGTAGAACATCCAAACCATAGATTTTAGGACTAGGTTTCACGAACCAGTCTATAAGTTGTAAAGTGATTTACAACTAGTATAGTTGGTCGTAGAAATGTCAATACTTAAAAAACTTTTAGAGTACTTACATGGGGTCGTCGAACCCCATTCACAACCCATAGTTTTATCTAGGGAATGGACTAGAGTGCATTATTTCTTTGCCCACTAGAAATCTCTACGAAGTAGGATATGGGTCATAAAGTGTTTTATGGCCCATAAATCCAGTCGTAGAGACACTTTCTAATGCTCTTTTTAGCCAAAAAATGGTTGCCTTAGCCTTGTACCTGCATATTCTTCATAGAACACACTGTTACCTTATACACAACTAACCCAATGTCTAAAATTACAATCAAAGTACAATAGAATAAACTACCTATGAATATAAAAATTAAATAACCCGATAGCTACACCGTTACATCAAAAACCTTGGGTTACCTCCCAAGTAGCGCTTGATTTATTGTCACGGCACAAGTTAGACAAATTGGTTACTCAGACTTTACCAATTGCCCGGACTTCATTGTTCAAATGATCTGATGCTGCGTGATGTGATAGATATTAAAGATGACTTCTTTGTTGCTCAATCTGAACCTGAGTTGACCATCTTCTATATCCACCAGTGCTCGCCTAGTGGATAGGAATGGTCTTCACAAGATGATTAGGACGTCGAAGTCAACTTCACAATCTTGGATCATAAAGTCTATGGGGAGTATGAACTTTTTAACTTTGCTTGAACATTATACAGTATCCCAATAGGCTTCTACACCATAAGGTTTGCCATCAACAACCACCTGCTAATTGGAGTAGGGGATCCTAATCCAAGCTTCTTGTAGACTGCAAGGGGCATCAAATTAATGCTAGGACCTAGATCACATAGTGATCTTACAAACTCCACATATCCAATGGTGCAGCGAATGGTGAAAGCACCCAGATCTTCTTGTTTCCGAACCAAGGACCTCATAGCAATAATACTGCAATGCTGAAGCTCTAAAAAGAGCTTCTTACTCACAATGCACTTTTTAGTGGTCAGGGACACTCCTTATACAAACCCAATTGTTCTCATCATAAGCCTGACTGTTATCACGTATCAAGAATGTGCCCCCATAATTAGTGTCAGCACAAGTCTGATTGTTCTCATTAAGGACATGATAGAAGATTTCCACCAAGGAATCATCAATTATCTTATGGTCAGGGACGATCCTTAAACATTTGGTGTACCACTCCCAAGTAGTGCCTAATTGAATCCCCAGGAAGTTGCTCAAAGTTATTAATCTGGTCTAGGGAAGTAACTCTCAAAAAAGGCCTTCTGCAAGTCTACTCAACTGGTGATTGAACTTTGCGAGAGCTCAGATAGCCATAATGTTGCATTGCCCATTAGAGACAATGGGAAGATACGAAGTCCTATAGCATTACTAGATAGATTATGTATTCCTATCACACTTTTGCAAATAAAAGCCACACTATGTAGGTGGCTATGAGGATCCTCTGATGGTAAGTTCGTTAATAGCCAACTGTTCTGCAGCATCTAGGGTAACCCACCCTAGACTATAAACTTTGTGCTGCCTATACTAGTGGCAACACAATAGCTCTAGTCACCTTCATGGCCATAGGATTCAACCTATACTGATTCCACTTGTAACCATTGACATTGAAATCCTGAGTCTGTGGAGCAATGTCTCATTCTCAGCATCCTCATTGTTGTTCCTATTCAAAGTTGCATTAGCTGCATTGTTGGTGTTGCATTGGGCCATTCTCATTAATAGTATATTGATCTCTAGGTAAAATGGAGTTAAGGGATTGCCTTGACTCTTAGTGTTGGGCATACACTACACTTACACCCTGAAAAAGAACTGAAACAACAAACAAAAGTAAATATGATAAATAAGGATTAACACCCAAATTACGACGAATTAAGTAAGTCTATTTTTATTCCCAACTATAGAGCCAAAATCATTAAGTCACCTAAGTTACACCTCCTTTTTAGAAGATAACGCGGTATCTGTCAAGAAATAGAACCTAACTAAGGTTACGATTGAATCCATATGGAATACATAGACTCAAAAGAATTTAATGATCGCAATTCAAATAGTTAACCAACTTATTTTCCTAAGGGAGGAAGGGAGTTTACAATAATGAATAGAAAATAAAATGAAGCTAACCAACACAAGAGAGAAATCAATATAGAGAGAAATTAGGTATTATGTTCCCCATGATTTCCCAACTCAGATCACCGGATAACCTTATTCCTTTCTTGTGTGTAATATCTAGGATGGTAAGTTATATTTACCAAGCCCTTTGGTCAAAGGTGAGAGAGGAATTTCACTATGTGACTCGGCCCATCTCCATAGTGTGCATTACTAACCCTTATCTATTAATTCCAGTACAACCTCCCCTTGGCTTAGTTTGGTTGATTAGATGAGAACACATCAATCGAATCCTGTTAATCAATCTCTTTTCTACTACCTTGGTCCAATCAGTAACACTAGGCGGATTTTAATATTGTCCAACATCAGAAAACATGCAAAACAAAGAGAGCTAATTAAAACATGCATACACATCTTCCAAGAATTATAAATTATCTAGTTTTAATATGTTAGTTCATCATGGTTCCCACAACCCTAGTTGTGGATGTAGCTACTCATGCTTTGTGTAGACACAAGGATTATGGATTGAGAAAATATAATTGAACACTTACACAATAGAATTAAGTTCAAGCAAATCCAACTTCAACAAGAATCATAAGCTTAAAGATGAAATTCAAACACGTGTTCTCAAAGACTCCAATGTGATCTCACAATTTTCTCTCTCTAACTACAGAGTTCTCAGAGTGTTAGGAGAAAAACTTCTAAATAATAACCTAAAAAACTTATTTATAATAAACAAAATGCAAATTCTAAACAAAATATGAGAAGTAGTCGGCACGCCATATGAAAGGGTTTACAGGTTGTATTGTATTCCACAGTCCGTAATCGGGGTCTCGGACTCTGCTACTAGAATTTTGGGTTTCAACTCTACGACACCCCTATATGACTCGTAAAACCTTCTATAGCTCCTTTGTATGTTCGTAGAATTAACTTCAGAAAATAGCTCCTTACTGAAATTGTTCATGAAACCATCCTACAACCCGTAGAATGATGTGTGACCTGTAAAGGGGCTCATATAATAATAAAAATCAGCAACTTCTACACTTTTTTCCAAAATCAAGAACAACCTATAAACCTACAAATATAAACACAAAACACATAAACTTAACTAACATCATATTTAGAATACACAAAATTCGAAGTTTTAAGCATCAAAAGTATTGTATTTTGGCAGCACATCAAATCACAAGATTAAAATTAGAAGCTGAAATAATATTTTACAAGTGTTTCTCAAACTCTTTAATGTTTCTTCACTGTTCTCCCTTCATCTCTATGAAAAATAACCTAAAAAAACTTATTTATATTATTTAAATTGCAAATCTAAAACTAATTAGGACAACTGGGTCGGTGGGATGTATGACATGCTCTACGAGCCGCATGACAGTTTATGGCTTATGATCAGGCTTTAATAAATTATTGCTTTAATTCTAGACTTGTCTTCTATGACACCCCTCTCTGGCCTGTATATGATTCTATTGACCATAGAGGGTTTCATCTGACAGAATTTCAGCAAGTTCTCATCTTCTGATCCTCAGGGTACGATGCTAAGTCTACAGCTCATCTGCATCTTCTTAGACTCAACTTCAGAAATACACCCTTCAATAGAATTGCACAGGAAGCCCTTTTTATGGCTTATAGAATACTATAGGCCCGTAAAGGATCTCGTGGATCATCACTTCTAGCAATGTCTGCACACTTTGCTCAAATTTTGTTTCAACCCTGAAATCTTGCAGAACAAATATAAAAGCACATCAAACTCACTAACAATGCATTGAGAACATACAAAATTCCAAGTTTTAAGCATCAAAAGTTCTATATTTTGACAACACATCATATATAAGCACCGGTGTCATACTATATAGTCTCACTCAGTAAATCTTGGGTGACCCCCTATATCGTGGTGAATGATGGTTCAGCACCACCGACCTACTTCCACACTCTCTCTTTCCCACCTAAGTTACTTATTTAGTAAGGACACTTGTCTGATTACCTCTAACTCTCAGTGCTCTATCTTATAGGCCTATCTCGTGGAGTTATCCATGGTGTCATCACCTATGCGAGGCCTCTTGTAAGGGACTGGTGTAGGAGTATCCTCTGCAAACAAATCTAACACCACTGGTGGAAGGACAAGAGGAATAGGAAGTGACACCAGAGTAGGTATAGTGATCTCAAAAGGTAACAGTTGAATCTTTGATAGAATTCCAGTCTTGATAGGAGTTGGTATTGTCAAGAATCACTCTTTTGGTCATTGTTCAAAAGCATCTATCCAACTATGTATACGATGATCTCTCTCATCCATCTTAGCCCTAGAACTCGTAGCAATACATACCTTGTACTCTCATATTAGTGACTAAACCTATGGCTTAAACTGTTGAAGTAACTAAGTCAACTATGACTCAGTTTCCATCTATAGTTACACCAAGTTCTGTATAGACTCGGCTGAAACATAAACCATGTTCACAGAGTAAGGGCATGAAAGTGTAGCCTTTAATAGAGTGTTAGACGTAAGGGATGTCGTGATCAACTCTATAGTATGTGGACCCCTCTTTGTTGCAGTTGTCTTAGTCTCCCTTGCAACAGCTAGACCCACGAACATCTTAGGTAGTTTAATATTGGGCTAGGGGACTCATTGAGGTGCAATCTGATTCTTATCAACTTTTATCAATCTAAAATCCCAGACCCTCTATATATCTAGGAACTGATCTATCAATTATTATACATAACATGTCAATGGGGTAAGGAAACGAGATGGCCGTGGATCACTAAAATGCCCAATCATTAATTTCTAAAATAATGCACTGGGTAAAATCTATACTTTAGTTAGCCATAGTACATACCACTAATACTACACAGTCCGGCGTCAGTGTGTTATCTTCTCTAACTAGGAGGATACATGCTTGGTCCACAACCCACCAAATATTGGTTGTGAAATCCAATGTACCCTTCTTGATCGGGACCTGGTCAGACACCTACTCAGCATCAATACCGCTCTAGACTATATGGCTAGTTATCTATCTCAATATCTTAATCTATTGGGACCAATCATGCCTCTTGGCCTTGTCCATCACCATTTTCATATGGTAGTTGAACCCAGTCGGGGATACTTTATGCTACTCTAGTCCATACAAAAATCACTAGACAGTCCACTCTGACATATCAACAGGAACCTCTCAGACTAGGGTGCTCTATAGTGGGGGATGCTCAATTGCCTTAGCTATCGAAGGATTTACATTATTTACCATTGCTGAAAAGGAGGCATAGAATTTATGGACTATATACAGGCTATATTCTTCTGATGGGGCAGCTATCCATTCAAACCCTTGCTGCAAAAATAGGTTTTGAATCTTAAAGACTGAATTAAGACCTAATATCAATATTGAAGGCTTCTCTATGATTGCCTATTGTGATTTTCCTTTGTAATTATGTACAATATCCTCTTGAAATATCTTGAACATACTAGGTACACACTATCTATTGGGCTTCCCTAATATATGCATCGGTTAAACCCGCATTGGTGTAAAAGAATCAAAGTTAGAGCAGAGCTAGATTGTGACAATACCTCAAATCCCAACTTACTAAATTGGATACCGTCACTCCATTTTACCTGAGAATCACCTTCCTTTTCAAATTAGGGAGCTGGTGCATGATGTGTTAATTGGTGTAATAGTTGACACGATTTACCTCGAGGTTTACCTCATTTGCCAAGGCTCAAATGTCACGTTAAGACTAACCTCTAATTTTTCTTCAGACCCGATGTGCTTTTCCTCTAAAGCTTCACCAATAATTCATTGGCAAAGTGCTCAATCCTTGGCATTTTTGCAACTGGTGCATTTTGGAGACATTGTACTTCTAAAAACAGTGTTAGTATACAATATGGATCCAAAATGAAAAATAAAATTAAAGAAAATATTTTTGGATTTCTTAGGGACTATGAATAGTTCTTTATGGATTGTAGATAATACCGCGTGCTCTATTTTTTCAGCACTCTTTCAAGTTTCTGGGTAGCCTCGGGAAATACGCATTCATTGAATGATCTTCGAGTGATGGTGTCAACCACTACTGTATCATTATCATCTTAAGGTCTATAAAAGATCTCAAGCAAGGAATTCTCAGTGATTTGATGGTTTGGAACACTCCTCAAATATTTATTAAACCTTTCCATAGCCGTACTTGTTAACTCTCCCAATATTGCTAGATATTTTTGATCCTGACTTTAAGCTTTGACTTCTTTGATGGTAGAAAGTATCTTTCGAGATATGTCTATTGCATCTGTGCGCAAGTCAAATGGAATTGTAAGGGAGCTCGGATAGTTATATTATTGCTTCATCAGTTAGTGATAATGAGAAAACATGTAGCCTAAGGACATCTGTTGATAAGTTTTGATTTTCTATCATACTATTACAAACGAACACCACATTATGTATATAGGCGCATGGATCCTCAAATGGTAATCTCAAAAACAACCCTCTGTTATGCAACATCTACCACAACCCACTAAAATAGTGAACTTTGAATTCTCTGGCAATGGTGATAACACAATGGCACCTATGACATCTACAACATTCGGATCAAGCTCAAAGTTATTCTATGCACCAACCCTAGCTCTCTGCACAGGAAGATGATCACCCTTTTGAGATGGGTTTTGTCTCCTCTTGAAAAGTGGATTATTGCGCACTTTGTCTTCTTTAATTTTTAGTAGGTCAATTGTATCATTTGCTTCATGTGTAGAATTCACACAAGCCATTCTCTGTAAGGTTCTGTTTCACTCTGGATCATAATTCAAAAGTCAAAAAATATGAACAACCAAAACTAACAAATTTGTAGTGTTTTAATAAGCCTATACTGAAAAATGTAGCATAAGACGTCAAGGATAAACCTAAAAACTTATTTATAGACATCAAAAGTCTACTCATAATGAAGTAGAAAAATTGAATTTGGAAACTTTCACGAGCCCATCTATGGGCCAGACATTAAACGACTAGCTCATGACCTTCACTCTTAACTTTTCACTACAAGTGCAGATCACAATGTATGAACATGTTTTCTATGGTTTGTGAATAGTTATACGTGTCGTGCTATTGGGTTTTACAGAAGCCAAACTGAAAATACTATAGCCTCAGGACTCTTATCTACGACTGCATTTTAAGACTCGTATTTCTGTCCACGACCCGTACTGTTGGTTTATAGTTTCAACTATTTCTCATGCCTACTGGATTATATCTATGGTCGCTGTCTATGACTCGTAAGTCTAACCATAGATCGTATATGAGCTCATAACTCCACAAAAATTGACCAGCACTTTTGAACTTCAAAAATATATGCTGAAACCTAGTTTTCTGCAAAATACAATAAACAGATATCAAATCCAACAAGATGCACTATAGAGCATACGAAAATTCTAAGGCCTTAATCATTAAAAGTGCTATATATATATATATTTCGTGTTCGTACACATAAATATATACTAATTTCTCAGCACGTGTGTTGCACGTATATATCAAGTTACGTAAAATTTATCATTTTAAAGTTTAAGAACAATTTCATTTTTGTTATCAAGAAAATCTGAATATCTCACTAGAAGTAAATTTTACGTGCCTATAAGTTGGTATAAACTTTTTCCTATGGTTAATTCGCTTGAAGCTTTTACTAACATCAATACTTCATATTACTATTGATCAACGAAAGTAAATCTATCCTCTATCTTCTCGTTGTTCCTTGTGTTTGTTATTTAATATTGTGTACTTGTTGCTTAGCATCTCAATTCCAATGAATGTTGCTGATCAAAATTAATCCCATTTTATGTGTTACTTTTTTCTTTTTTGTTCGTCCAAAAAAGAATGTCACTTTACTCAAATTAGAAATAACTTACCTTTAAAATTCTTCTTTTACGCTTAACGAAATGATTCTCAACCACACAAATATCTGAAAATAATTTTAGACCATAAGTTCTAAAAGTCTTCTTTTTTCTCTTAAATATCGTGCCAAGTCAAAGGGTGCTCCATAAAATGGGACGAAGGGAGTAGTATACATGAATAAGTACATTAAAGTTTCACTTCAAGTCATAAATATTGCTACCAAAAGTTCACGTCTTTGCAAATTTAGAGTGCCTATCATTTCATAATCAAAATGTACCATTCATCGTAAAGGATTATTTTTGCGTCATATTTATTTTTTAAAAGTATCCCTTCATAGTACTTGAGTAAATTTTAAAAATAAAAACAATGAGACCTTTGAGATAATATCTTATCATATGTAACATTTATTGTCCCTTTCCAAAGCCACCACTTGAAGTTGAAGAACTTAATTAATACTGATGTAGAGTTAAATTATCGTTTGCAAATATGAGGAAATTACTTGGCATTCTTTTAGTGTCTTGATTTTGTCTCTTCCTTATTCAATGATTACTTTTACAACAAACTAAAAAAAAGAAACATAGATTGTTTAGATGGACATTATGTTTCTAATATTTGTGTGTGGCAAAATATTGCTAACATCATAAATCCTTAGATTACTTTTAATTGCAATTTCACTATCTCCTAGACTTTAGAGCTACTACAACTGAAAAGTAAGATTGATAAACATTATTCTAGTTCTAATTTGTCCATCTTGATCCAAAATGACCTCTAATTTGCATTAACTTGCACAGGTGCATTACTATCCATGCTCTCAAGCACACAAGACTCAATTGCCTTCATCCTGATTTTGTTTACATAAAATGATTAATCATATGGTAAATCCAATATGAAGTTCATATATGTAAGATTTTGGGACTGTGGGTGGCCCTTGTGGATCGACTGATTCAATCATAACCCAATCCATGTATCTGGTCTTAATATATGGTGGTGAAATTATTGTCCATTAATGAGGGCTATTGTAACTGTGCAACCATTCCCCTATTTTAAGGGAGAGTGGTTGTGTCACACCCCAATAGGGTACCCTAGACATGACCGACACTAAGAGACTATTGGTAGTCCCCAAGCAAACCACTTGGTCTCATCACCTTCATTAACTAAAGCTACATAGAAATTCAGCGGAAGACTAAGATAATAAGAAGCGGACATTCTAAGTTTCAAATATCATATCAAATAAATAGGCTAGTATGGAAGAAACTAGCTCAACAAAAACTCAAGTCAATAACTCAACTCTAGTCTATGAAGCCTTTATCACTATCATTGGTGCCAATGACAAGACCATGACTACGTAAACTCAAGAAATAATAAATCTAGTATAGTGTTTGACTTTAATAGCTAGATAAAAATACAATAGGATCCTCCAAAGTAAGGGAGGCTCACCAACTCAGTTGACTGCAAAAGACCCTGAATGGTGCACCTGTTAATGATCTCTAGTACCTACCTCTGCATCATAAAATTATACAGTACAAATGGATGTCAGTATGTAAAATTTATGAGTATGTAAAATGACTAAATAAAATAGATACATACAGAATAATATCAACTCAGAAGATACTCACTCAGAATGCCAAATGTCTATCTAATGCAAAAAATAAAGAGTAGATAAATGACCCATCAATATCAATCAAGCCTCACATATCAACTCAACTCAACTAAACCTAGCTTAATTCAACTTAGAGTACTATTAGTGTGGGACCTATTTAGGAGTTTCTCTTATCTGACGACAAGCCAGTGATTGTACAACAATCCTACTGATGTTGTCATAGCTGTTCTATACTTGCCAGGTGAAGAACGAATTGGATCCACTAGGGATCTAGCCTCCTTAAGTCCTCTATTACTTTTTGGAACTTTAACTCAAGAGGGAACCTTAGTGTGATTGTTCTATCTCACCTACGCTTGGCGATATAGTTAATAAGTGCGAGTTAGATTTACTCTTACTTATTTTGGTGCTCGATATTCCTCCCAAGACTTAATACTCATAAGACTCTGCATCTCAAGCAATCATCTGAATTAGCCTCGTGGATGCTCTTATCATCTCAGTTATTCTCATAGAGACTCTCATCATCTCATTAACTCAACACAATTAGGCCTTTCAACCTATCATCTCATCAACTCAGTTCTTATTTAATAACTCATGGACTCAGATCAATCATTAAGAAGAAGTCAATTAGATAAAACTCTAGAATTCAATTATGGATACTCATAGGACCATCAAGCTCTATCAACTCATGATCATACTCACATCACAATCACAATCAACATTCTTAACTCAAGGCTCTATATTCAATCCCTAAATTCATTCATGCATCCTTTTACAAAGTCACATATAGGATTATATGAAAATAACTCATGTAAAACATCTATTTGGTAAATCAAGTTTTTGATGATCATCAACATACAAAAATACATATAAGATATAAAATTTCAAGAAAACATGCATGGACACTCAATATACTCATAACCTTTCTATTACCATCAATGGGGGCACAAGGAAGGACATTCCTATATTTTAGTTTATCCTTATATACCTGGAATGTTTGTATTACAATTAAAATTTGATGAATACTAGTGTTCTAGGAGAAAATTCTCGATCTTGGTAGTTCTTTAGAGTGGAAAAACTTGGAAAGACATTGTTTGAAGGGATTCTCTTTGATTCTTGAATTCTTGACTCATAATCTTTAGAGTTCTTGATAAAAAACCCAAATTCTCGAAGAAGAAGAATTAAGAAAGCTTTTCTGAAAATTCTTGAATTAGTTTTCTTGAAACCCTAGGTTATGATTTAAGATTCTACTAGGCATTCATGAATAGTTGAGGAAATTTGGGTTGGGTAGATTGAAATTTATGAAGAATAACTTACCTTGAGGATGAATCTTGAAATCTAACCCTAAGTTGACGATTTTCTTGATGATTCTTGAGCGTTTATGTTTAGGAGTAAAGGAGAGAGTTTTACTTATGAAAACTGTATTTTATGCGTTTTGGGACCTTAAATAGACCTCCAAAGGTTTTAGGATAAAAATACCCTTAAGATAAAATAAGAGAACGTCACTTAGCTTATCCAAAACAGGATCGTGTCATGTTCGCGACATGGAGGCGTCGTGGACCTTCAGATAGCTTTGCACGTATGTAGTAAAATGATCATAACTCTTTGGTCTAAACTCTAATTAAGGAGAAATTAGATGCACTCTTCTATATTATGGGTCACTTAACTCGTTATACTTTAGGAGATATTGTCACTTAAAGTTGACCCTTCTATCAACACATGCAAAAAGTTGGCAGAAAATCTCTGGACTTGGCTTTATTTAAAGATCTCTTATGACTCTAAATCACATCTAATATACTTTAAATACCTAGGAATTGATCCTATCATGTATATATAAACTAAAAGTCCTTGGTCCACCTAACTTTTATAAAATCTTACATTGGAACTCAAACTCTAAGAAAGTTTTTAGCTTAACTTCATACTAAAGGGTTTGTGTAACCTTAGATTATCTCCAATTCTATTTCCAAACCAAGAAATTGACTTTAACACCTATAATCTATTAAGATTTATCAATTAAAATCCTATATCCTATGAAGGATGACTCGGTCTTAGCTTAAAAATATTAGGGCGTTATATTATCTCCCCCTTGGGATCAATCGTGTCCTAATAATGAGTAAACTAGGAGACCTATCAAGCACGAATATCATCAAAAATTCAAATATTCAGATACTCAAATACTCATTCTCAAGAATAGACTTCAAAATCAATATCTAGAATTTAAACTTTATCTTCAACATCATTATTAGGCACGAATACCATCAATGACTTGCATACTTAAGTACGCAGAGACTCAAAGGAACATCAACTCAAAGATACAAACTCAACCCCATTATCACAATTTAGGAACACTCACTCTCTCCTATCACCCATAACTCATCTACTATCATCAACATTGCTATCAAGACTAGAGAGGAGAATTACTAAAAAGGCTTTGAGAAACAAATCATTAGTACAATTCACTCAAACAATCTGATATGAGAATATTCATAACATAATATGATCTACTTCATCTTTCAAGGATCATTTTGAGTTCATAGAACTACATATAGTGCAAAACTCAAGTCATATCTCATTTAACATAGGGCTTGAAAATCTTAGATTTGTGAGATAAGATTAGAATCACTAAATGAAGTTACCACTTCTTATCTCGAAACTAAATATGAATAAGAATCAACATGAGGTGCATGAAACTAGGTCATGGGCATGACGCTCGTACACAAGACAGGAGTGGAATATCACCTTGGCTGAAATATAAGGAATATATGAGATGGGAAAAAATTGATGTCTTATCTTGATCAACCCACTCTATCGAAAACTCAGGATTTACTTTGGTTTATCACCTCATCATCTCCACTTAGCTCAAATTCATCTCTCTAAGTTTGCAAATCAATTCCCCTTTCTAAGTTATAATTACTTATCTCCACACGGTCAGGGAATCACTATTCATAAGAACATCTTAAACTCTTCTGTTATACTATAGTCGCATATAAAAATAGCCACTACAACTCCCTTCGAGGATTCCACTGTTAGCTTCCTTATGTCTCTATAGAAATCTTCTATATTTGCTACTCTTATTGGCATACATAACCACTTTCCATAACTCTTACAATCTAACCTCTTCTTTTGCTTGGTAACGCTCAACTTCTATGCTCCCATAACTTTAATTGAATAAGAATTAGAGTATCATAGAAAACTTATCATCATCTATCCATAAGCCCCGATCGGCTTAATTACTAGGGATGACAAATAATGCGTACATCAGCCTACTCCATGTTGGCAACTCAAATATGCTTCCCAAATTCTTATAGCAGTCATACCTTAGAGCTTCACATAACTTTACATAATCATGGATACACATATCAACCCTCTTCTTATCTACTATATCCTCATTTTACTAGTCTTACCTAAGGGGCACTTGTACCTATAGCATCACATTCCTTACAAATCAATGTCTTCATCTAAAAATACACTATGGCAAGCCTCTTAGAACAAACCTCGAACAAAGATGATTACTCTCACGATGCTATCCCTTTTTTCATACTACTCCTCAAAATTCAAACTTAGGGTTAGGACTAACATGTGCGTCACACACTTCCCTCATATTATAATAACCCATAGCTACTATTTAAAAATTAGGAATATCAGCTTACTAAAATCTCATAGTCAATAATTGATCAACACATCCCCTCTTCACATCTCATGTCTGACCCACCCATTCACTCTACCTCTTATCTAGCTAAGCTCATACTCTATAAATTTCATAGGGCTCTCCCTTAGAATCATGAGCCTAGTTTAGATCTATCACCTCAAAAGTACTCTGTTCCCCCTATTCAATATCTATACTTCACCACTCACTAATGCGAATATTAGAATACATCAACATAGACCTCTTGTTACTTTGACCATGCTCTAATACATTCTAGCAATAACTCTTTCTCTATACTTCATCATAAAAATCATAGGGTGCTTACAAATCTTTTATTAAATGTATGGTAATCGATTCAAGACCCCATTACTTACCTAATAGACATATAATTCTAGTTACAAGCCTCAATCAACCATCACTTTTTCTATCCCATCCTTTCTCTTCATCACTGTCCTTCTAACTCTGGGATGATTCAATTCTACTCAGGGTCTATAAGACCTTAAATCTTACTCTTAGGTGGTAACATTAAACTTCTAGAGATATAACTTTCTTTTCATGGGTAACATTGGATGCAACTTTTGGATAGGAGAGTCCGGGAAACATCGAGAGCTAACTTAGATGCATGATTTACATAAGAAATAGTGCATTCTTTCAAATTAATCAACTCAATATACTAGTCGACTTTGCTCACATCTAGTGCAGACTCTCTACTATTTTGATTATTTTATCATAGAGAAACTCATCGGTGAGGGTCTTGTCACATTGCAAAATAGGGCCTAGACATGACACGACTAATAGAAAACCTGAAGGAACCCCAAACAAGCCTCTTAGCATATCATACACACATCCTTGGTCGCGGAAGCAAAATAGCACAATATAAGAAACATCAACAAGGTAAATTAGGACTAAGGGAAATAGTTACACACTTGAATAACATAACTGAGTCAAAGCTCAAGCATAATACATAACTTGTCCAACAACACCTCTAACATAAAACTTAGTAGGGACCAAGATAAGCAACCTGGCTCACCTTCATAGTCAAAGCATACCAAAAATAAAGAGACTCTTTAATACATAGCATAAAAACCTAGACATTGTCCTCCGAATGAAGGACTCACCAACTAACTTGAATAGGAACCACTAGCCACGTGGAGGAGGAGGATGACCAAATGAATCTCCGGTTCCTACATGGTAACATCACATAGGCTTAGAGTATGCATTTGTATATTTTAATATACTAAATATTAGGATAAAATGCGATAAGAGATAGACAATGTAATTGAATGTAAAAACTTAGACAATGGATAGCATAATAACAATATGACATGTATAAATGATGCTTGCAGTAAAAACATGCTTATATAGAACATATTCTATGTGTAAAAAGGGATCATCATTTGGCTAATGGGTTTACCACCTCCCATCCAAGGTGATTAAAGTACCAACCCCCGACTTGGTTATCGAATGTACCACTTCCATCCTAGGTGATTGAGGTATCAACCCCTTAATTAGGTTTATGAGGTATCAACCCCTCAATTAGGTTAATGAGGTATCAACTCCTCAATTAGGTTAATGAGGTATCAACCCCTCAATTAGGTTAACAAGGTAGCAACTTCTCAATTAGGTTATTGAACATGACACCGTCCATCAAAGTGGTCATCTCACATCACTATAGAGCAAAATACTATACATGTACATTCCTTTCATCATTATAAGGTCATTCAACTCATATGCCATACATTAGACCTTCAACAATTAAAGATACATAATCCAGATATTTTATCAAACATTTGGCGGGAGTGTAGTACTAGTGTAAAATGACACAATTCAAGAGTGAAGTCATGCAAGAAAAGTCAATGTAAAACCACCTATCAATACTTCATAAAACCCTCAAGAAATAAACATAAAAACCCTTCATCAAATCCCAATATGGTTCATAAATTCATAACTCAAAGTATGCAAAAGTATAGATCATGAAATAGTGAAGTTAATGCATTTAAAAATCTTATTAATCAGCCCACCAACATTATGGTAAAACCGCATCATGGGTAAATTTTAAATCGTATCAAAACTTCGCAATAGTTCATAGATTAATAGCTTGAATCATGTATAGTCTCAACAGACAAATATCACTTCATAGTATAAGCTCAACATAGATATTTATGAATAATCAACAATATTTGACAAAATACCAATATACTTCATGCTCATATTTCATAATAATAGATACCTATAAGAAATACAACTTTAAATCATGTAATTTTCATAAAAAGGAATATTGAGCTTTATGGGTGAAAGGAACCCATGAATGAAACCCACATACCTTGACTTTAGAGAATCCTTGAAGAAGATTGGAAATGGAGACTTGAAGCTTGAATGAGAACCTTAAGATCCGGATGAGATTTGGACACTTGGTTTTTGAGAGAAATATTAGTCTAAAGGTTTGAGAGAGTATTGGGGAATGTCTTGTATGATATGAAGGTGAAATATGGCTAGGTATATGTATTTTCGTGTATGTAAAAGCTTAGGTCCAAGAACCAAAGCCTTGAACTAGGGACAAAAAAACTGGACAAAATTAACACATTGGCGTACCATTGGTGCGTCACGCGCTTTGAATGCTAGCTTACTAGAAATCGCTCATTTTGTATTTTCAAATTTTGATACGGTTGCTCTAAAATTTAGACCTATTTCCACTCAAATATGCCCCCTTAACAAGAATATGAAGTTAATTTTTCCATATCGCATATGAATTTTGAGATATATGGAATTTAGGATTCCGGGCACTTCCGAGGCACTTTTTTGGGCACTTTTAGAGTAGTTTCTAGTTTGAAAATTATTGTTTCTGTCACCTCATAAATCAGACATATTTGAAAGGTTTAGATCAATGCACAAATTATCAGAAGTTTCTTAGGGAATAGCTCTATTGCACAATTTAGAATATGAAAGAACTAAGACAATTCGTAATGTCCTATAGCCTCTCTATTATGGATGTTGCTTGCTTCACACCAATAATAAGGACTCTACTAGACAAGACTTCATAGACTCCCTAGGACACTTGAACTTTGTTCTATGATACAAAGTTTGTCATGCCCCTAGAGGGTACTCTAGACATGGCTGATACTCAGACACTATCGCTAGTCCCCAAGTAAACCACTTGGTCTCATCACCTTTATTCAAATAACATACATAGAAATTTAGAAAAAGACTAAAATAATAAGAAGTGGCCATTCTAAGTTTCAAATATCGTATCAAATAAATAGGCTAGTATGAAAGAAACTAGTTCAACAACTCAACTCTAGTCTATAAAGCCTCTATCACTATCAATTTGTGCCAATGACAGACCCATGAATACCTCAACTGAAGAAATAATAAAGCTAGTCCAATGTCTGACTCTAATAGCTAGATGAAATTAAAATAGGATCCTCCGAAGTAAAGGAGGCTCACCAACTTAGCTAACTACAAAAGACCCTCAATGATGTGCTTTTTGATGATCTCTAGTACCTACCTTTGCATCATAAAATTATGCTATCCAAATGGATGTTAGTATGTGAAATGTATGAATATGTAAAATGGCTAAATAAAATAGATACAGGCAAAATAATATTGAAATAACATCAACTCACAAGATACTCACTTAGAATGTCAAATGTCTATCTAATGCAAGAATAAATAGTAGATAAATGACTGATCAATACCAATCAATCCTCCTTAATAAATCAAATCAACTCAACTCAGCTTAAGTCAACTCGGAGTACTATCAGTATAGGACTTATCTGGGAGTTTTTCTTATCTGACAATAATCACTTATGAGCCAGTAATTATACAACAATCCGCTGATGTTGCCACAACCATTCCATAATTGCCAGGTAATAAATGAATCTGATCTACAAGGGATCTAGCCTCCTCAAGTCCTCTATTGCTTTCAGGGACTTTAACTCAAGAGGAACCTTAGTATAATGACTTTATCCTCACTTACACTTGGCAATAAGTTAATGAGTGCGAGTTAGATTTACTCTTACTCATTTTGATGCTTGATATTTATCCCAATACTCAATGCTCATAAGACTCCTCATCTCAATCAATCAACATAAATAACCTCATGGAGGCTTTCATCATCATAATTAGTCTCATAGAGACTCTCATCATCTCATCAACTCAACTCAATTAGGCCTTTTGGCCTATCATCTCAATCATCTCATCAACTTAGTTCTCCTTTAATAGCTTAAGGACTCAGATCAATTATTAAGAGGAAATCAATTAGACAAAGCTCTAGAATTCAATTGTGGATATTCATAGGACCATCTAGTTCTATCAAATCATTATCATACACACATCACAATCACAATCAACATTATCAACTCAAGGCTCTATATTCAATCCCTAGATTCATTCATACATCTTTTTACAAAGTCAGATTAGGATTTTATAAAAATAACTCATGTAAAACATCTATTTAGTAAATCAAGTTTGTGACGATCATCAACATATGAAAATACATATAAGGTATAAAATTTTAAGAAAACACGCATAGAGACTCAATATACTCATAACCTTTCAATTACCATCAACGGGGGAACATGGAAGGACATTCGTATATTTTAGTTTAGCATTACATACATGAAACGTTGGTACTCATGTTATGATCTTCTACATCCTAGGTCTTCCCATTTCGTCATCTGGCATATGTTATTCATGTAGCCTTCAGACTGAATAACTCTATGAAATTACGTCAATACTTCTATATATTGGGTAACGTACGAGTCATCTCTATTTTTCCCCAGGGAATCTTTAGAATTTCCACTGCTTAACTTCTAATCTGCCTCTGACCATCAAATGAAATATGAATAACCTATCCTCCTCTCTTTGAAAGAAGGGGCACTTTCAGTTCTATCGATGCTTGAAACAATTTTGACTTCTCCATATTACTATATCTCTAGAGTCAATAATTTGATATGAGAAACTACTGAACTCAATCACTTGCTGCCGTTACTCTTCAGTTTTTTGTTTACAATAAGAATTTGATGAATACTAGCTTTCTGGAAGAATATTCTTGATATTGGTAGTTCTTTTAGAATGAAAGAACTTGGAAAGACATTGTTTAAGGGATTTGATGTGCTGCAAAAGTACAATACATTTGATGATTAAAACATAGGATTTTGTGTGTTCTCAATATAATATTTGTGGGTTTTATGTGCTTTTTTATTTAGATTTGCAAGATTACAGGTTGGCCATGATTTGGGGCAAAATTTTAGAAGTTATTAATTTTGATGATTTACGAATCTCTCTATAGATCGTAGAGAATTCTAAGAGTTATAGAGGAAGTCTCGTGAAAAATTCCATTTAGGGATGATTTTTGAAGATCAGCTTAATGAGATATGCATAAGAGTCATAGGACATTCCATGAGTCGTATTGATAGGTTTCATGAGGATTTCTAGTGAAGGACAATTTGATGAAGTTGAATCCTACGAACAAGCAGTACGAGTAGTAGAACAGTTTACGAGTAGTGAAGTTGTGTCATAGAAGAGAAGTCTAGAATCTCAGGAGCTTAGTACGAGACCCCAACTATGAGTCGTAGAAGACACTACGAGTTGTAGAGACCTTTCATGAAGTTTGCCAACCAATTTTTCTATTTTTTAGGACTTAATTATAATTACTATAAATAATACTTTTAGGTTATTTTTCAGTGGAGGACATCATTGTTCAAGACTTTTATGGTTCATATTTGGAGAACTCAATACTTGGGAGAGAAGATTGTGAGAAAACATTTGTGGGTAAATTTGATCTTCAATCCTGAGATTCTCATCAATCTTGGATTTGCTTGATTTCTACTCACTTCTGTAAGTGTTTAATTATGTTTTCTCGATTCTTAATTTATTTATCTACACATAGTATAAGTAGCTAAATTCACAACTAGGGTTGTGGAAAGCATGATGAACTAACAAAGTAAACCCGGATAATTTACAATTCTTGGATTAAGTATATACATGTATTAATCAATTCTCTTCATGTTGCATATTTTCTAATAGTAGCCAACATTAAAACTTTCCTGGTGTTGCTTACTAGATTAAGTTCATAATGAATAGGAAAAGAGATTGATTAATGGGATTCGATTGATGTGTTCTTGTCTAATCAATTGAACTGGGCTAAGGGGAGGTTACACTAGGACTTATAGGTAATGACTATTATTGCATACTATGGATATTGGTCAACTCACATAGTGAAATTTGCCTCTCACCTTTATGGAGATGGGCCAGGTTGCATAGTGAAATTCACCTCTCACCTTTGACCAAAGGGTTCGGCATGCTGTACACTAGACAAAAATTGGGTTATCCGGTGATACTAAGTTGGGGAATTATGGGGAACACAATACCCTAGCTCTTTATTACTGATTGTCTCTCATGATACATAGTTTAATTTACTTTCTTGGTGATTATTGCAAACCCCCCTTCAGGGAATTGAGTTGGTTAACTACTTGGATTGCTTATTAGTGAATTGGTCTTATGTCTACATATTCCCTGTTGGTTCAACCTTGGCCTTGATTAGGTTTTATATCTTGACAATGACCATTTTGTCCTCTAAAAGAGAGGTGTAACTTAGGCAACATCGATATGATGGTGACATTGCCGGGGAATACGACTAGACTTAGGTTGATTCATTATGTAATTTGAGTGTTAATCCTTAGTTCCCTTTATTTTACTTTTGTTTTTGTTTTTGTTTATTTATAGGGTGTATGAGTAGTGTATGCCCAACACTCAGAGTCGAAGCAATCTATTAACTGCACTTGATTTATAGATCCATCGAACTATAAGAAGAATGGCCCAAGAAAATCCCAATAATGTAGCTAATGCAGCCTCAAACCGAGATAAAGATGATAATGATGATAGAAATAAAAAACCACCTCCTTTGGAGGATATTCCACAACATCGAGAGTTTAATGACAATGCTTACTAGTGGAATCAGTACAGGTTGAATCCTATAACTATGGATGTGATTGGAGCTATCATGCTACCACCACTATTAGCAGACACAAACTTCATAGTCTCGAGTAGGTTACTTCAGATGCTATAGGACTGTGGGCTATTTGCGAGTTTACCATCAGAGGATCCATAAGATAGATATTATATTCATGGAATATGATTCAATTTCAAGAAGCCTTGGTGGTGAAATGGTATAGCCACTTGCACAATGCAACATTTGTTTTTAAGAGTGTGATGGGAACACAAAATCTATCTATCGATGCTGTGGGACTTTGTGTCTTCCCATTGTCTCTCACGAGAAATGCTGTATTATGGCTATCTAAGCTCCCGCAGAGTTCAGTGACTAGCTGGGCAGACTTGTAGAAGGCTTTTTAGTGAGGGACTTCCCTAGATTGAAGAAGCTCAAGTTGAAGGACCAGATCAACAACTTTGAGTAACTTCCTGGTGATTGGATAAGCACTATATGAGAGAAGTTTACTAAATGTCTGAGGAGTGTCCCTGATCACAAGTTAGTTAATGATGACTCGGTGGAGATCTTTTACCATGCCATTGATTAGAACAGTCAGGCTTGTGCTAACATTATACTGGGAGGCATGTTTCTAGATTAACCATTTGCAAGGACTATTGAGCATATAGAGCAAGTGGTCAAGATAAATCATATATGGGGACAGTGGGATAAAGCTTCTATAAAGGGTTCATATGCTGTCCATGTGGGTTTAAAGAAGCCAAAATTAATGAAAAAATTATGCAACAACTTGCTCAGCTTTGCATAAGCATAAATATGGTTATCAAACAGAACCAAGAAAGAGCGAATATAGTGGTTCACCAATCTCCACGTACACCGATGTACGAGCATCCATACTATGAGGAGGATGCATGTTCTGTCAATGATCAGGTGGGGGGGGGGGTTTCGGACCAACGTCTAAGGGTCCAATCAGGACTATTGGCATCACGGTCAAGGAAACCAAGGTCAAAACAATAGTAGAGATGGAGCTTTTAGAGACAACCGTAGAGGTTACTATGACAGGAACAGGGGTATAGATGTAGATTGATGTCACAAAGAAGGCTTTAGAAATGGTCCTTGTGCCATCACACAAACGGGATGTAGGTGTGGGCAATTCCAGAATTAAGGAGATATTTTATCACCTATTGAAGAAGGCTAAGACAATGTATAAGAGCCTAAAGGGAATATAAACTGGGATCTCTAGTATCAATCAAAAGATAGAGTCTCACTCTTGGCTATTAAACAGGTTGAGTAACAATTTGGTTAAGTGTCAACTTTGTTGAATCAACACCAAAAGGGTACATTGCCTAGAAACATAGTGCAAAATCCTAAGAATGAAGGGGAGTGTATGGCTATTACTACTAGGGGTAGCAAGAGTACTATTGATCCTCCTATGCTGGTTGATGTGGAAGATGTTCTTGAGAAGATGGTCGCAACAAAGAATACGGATGAAGGAAATAATCATGGCAAGGATGGAGTAAGTTAAATAGCTGAAGTGCCATAGAAGTTTGAGCCTGTCCCTAGGCCTCCTCCTCCTCCCCCTCAAAGAACCGAAAAAAAGGAGAAGGAAATAAGTTCAAGCACTTTCTTTCCATGCTTAAGTGTCATGATAGAAGCCTAGGGCCTCGACGTGACACGACGAATGGGAAGCCGAAGGGTCCCAAACAAGCCTCTCAGCATATCAATCACACATCCTTAGTTGCAGAAGCAAAGTAAACAACAACAAGAGATAATATAAAAAAGGAGGCGGGACTAAGGGAAGTCTTTGATAATCATAAAAGCATAAAGAGTCAAGCTCATAGCATATATACATCATAATATTCCAATAACACCTCTAAACATAGAATGGAGCAGAGGCCAAGATACTTTCCGAGCTCACCCTCATAATAACAAGCATTTCAACAAAGAAGTCTCAATAGAAAGAGTAGTAAAAATAGTATCCTCAGACTTGAGGACTCACCAAAGCTTGCTTTAATAAATCATACTAGCCACATGGAGGATGATCAAGTGGTGCTCTGGTTCCTACATGGTTATATCATGGAGGCATAAAGTATGAGTTAGTACATTTAAATGTACTAAGTATGTAGGATGAAATGTGACAAGACATAAGATAATATAGTCAAAATGCGTAGTAATAGGCAATAGATAAGCATAATCTCAATATGGCATGCATAATCAATGCTTGAAGTAAAACATGTTTATATCATTCAACTTGCATAGAATATGATATATATGTGGGAAGAGACCTTAGTCGACAAAGCGTAAGACCAGGGGTGATACAACTTGGAATCTTGACAATCATCCCTCATCAGTAAAGAGGTAGTCTACTTGCCAATGTAGACCATACTTCACCTTATGGGAGCCTATCCCATTTCGGAGAAGTAACCCCCTTATGGGAACCCGTCCTATTACGGGGTAGATTTCATGATAAAGTGTACTAAATGGATCCACTAGTATAGCAAAGGTATAATATAATCCTATGTTGGCATATAGTTTGAGGAAAGGAGTATGGACCCTTGAAGATAGTCCATGCCGACATCAAATCCATCGGTGCTAATTCTAATCCCACGGAATACTAAAAATAATCATAACCTTAATAACCTTTAATAAATATGGAATTATGACATGAGTAGCTCTTAAACATACTTGACCTCTAATGGTGAGCCTAACTTGAAACATAAGAATAGAGCATAATCTTACATGAACCCTTGCTTTAACATGAATGACTCAGAAGAGGTAAATATTTTTGAAATAGGGCTTAAATTGATACTTGTAACATCATAGGTACTTTCATGAATTCAATACATACTTGAAAGCCCTTAATCATCATATAGTCACTTGATATATAAATCATGGAATAGATCATCAATAACTTGAGAATTCTTGACTTGACATTTTATCAAACATTTGGTGGGCTCATGACATTTGTTCAAATTCATGCAATTCAATAGTAAAATCATGTGAGAAAACTCAATGCAAATCAACCCACTAACATATTGCAAAACCCTCATGTAGGATACCTTGATATCCTTCATCAAATCTCATAATAGATCATAGTTTCATAGCTTAAAACATGCATAGTCTCAATAGATATAATCAAACCATGTATACGCTTGAAATAGATAGTCATACATAATAGATCATCATTTAATAAAATTCTAACATAATTTATAATAAAAATCCATAATAAGAGATACCCATAGGTAATACAACTTGAAAATATACAATTTTCATGAAAAGAAAGATTGGGCTCCATGGGCGAAAGGACCCCATTGATGAAACCCAAATACCTCAAACTTAGGTTTTCTTCAGATGAGCTTGAAGATAACTTAGGGCTTGAAGCGAATACTTGAGTTCCAAAGTTAGGCTTGAATCCCTTTAAATTTCAATGGCATATTTGGTTAAGTCTTGGAGAGGTTTTTGAGAATGTCTTAAGTGACATAGAGTTGAAAAATGGCTAAGTGTAGCAATTTTCACGCATAAGTGGCCATGGGGCTATGACCCCAGCGCCCTTGGGCCGAAATAGAAAAACTGGGGAAAAACTACACTGGTCTGCATCACTGGTGTGATATGGACCCATCACGAAGGTTCTTTAAACACTGATCCACACCCTTGCCGCATCACAGCTAGGGCGCGGATGGCCATTGGAAGTCAAATTTTTCTAAAAATTATTTTTTGCTATGGGTCCTCTAAAATCGGGGTTATACCCCTTTACTACTCAACTTTTCCCCTTGTTCGAGAATATGAATCAGATTTTTGATATCATTGTAACACCCCACACCTTACACTACTAGTAAAATTCAAAGGAAACATTACATGGCTTGGATGAATTGACGCTAATTTTCAAAAAGTGCTTGAATCTCGCGTTAATGGGCTATATGTGCATTTAACGCTTAAGAGGGTCGAGTGAGTACATGTTTTGTGTTAAATTAAGGAGATTACAGCCTTAAAATGAAGTAAGAGAATTGAGGTGCTTGTAGGACTTAGAAGCTAGTAGGTGAGTTACCTACTTGCTTAGTTTAAATCGCTAACTAAATGAAGACGAGGCTCGGCGTCGAATTTGTCCATGTTCGATTATGAATAAAGTATGTGTTAAGGATATAACTTGGACCCATGTTTTAGAATCCTAAATGGACCATATTATCAGCCCAATAATAATATAAAGAGAGCCCAAGACCATTACAATATTATTAGCAATTTAGGCCCAACTAATTAAGAAGAAGAAATCTGAAAAATGGGCAGTGAAGGTCCATGTATTTGGAGCTCCAAAAGGCCCAAGTGAAATGAGGAAGGAGCTGCATCACCTACTTGGTGTTGTAATACTCAAGTACACTTAGTAAGTCGGCCAAGGATAAATTTAAAATAGGGTCAAAGTAGCACCCACAAAGCCATCGTTCACTTGAACTCACAAAACAAAATAGATTTGTCTTTAAAGTTCTCTCAACTTTTCTTCACTTTGGCAAGCAGCTAAAAGGGACTTCTAAGGTTCTTATACAAGACCTATACCTTTAAGATAGTGGTAAGTAAGTTTATTCATGTGTTTATTATTGTTTTCTTATGAAAAACAAGAAATAGATGCTAGTTACACTTGCTGAAATCTGTTGGACAAATTCTGTGCAGAAAGTTGTTGCACCTTTTTCATTTGTTTTGGTGATTTATATATGGTTTTTAAGTTATATTATGAAGATTACTTGGTGTAATTAACATAGTTTGAGTTATAAACATCACTCTAAGGTTGCTGCCCTAGTTTTAGTTTCATTTAACAAGTGCATTTTATCGAGTTATCTTAAGCGTCATGTTGATTGGAACTTGCGGGCTATTATGTGTAAAGCTATTAGCTCACATCCTTCATGACATCTCAAGTAATGTTATAGGACTGTTTTAGGTCTGTTTATATGTGTAAATGTTGCTGGGATAGTTTGGTCAAAGTTGGAATAGGTTTGGAGTTGTCAAAATCAAAATGTAGCGAAGGTAACGTTATGCTGTCTGTTTTTAGATTGTGTGGAATTGTGCTGTGTTGTGCTTTATGGGATGTTTTAAGGCTGTTATGGACTTAAAATAGGCTGTAAATTATGTGTACATGCTAATGTGTATTAAAAATTATGATTAGCGGCGGAAATATTAAAGCAGTACACCCGGGTTTATGAACGCCCGCTTGCTGCCCATATATTGTTTTCTTATATGATTGGGATGCTAAGGTGTGTCTATTAGCTATTAATGCTAGTTTTATCCCCTATTATATTGTAGATAAGTATTTGGACGAAGAGAAGGTTATCTCGAGATAGTAACGAGGTTATACAATGAGGTATGTAAGGTTATTTGATTTCGTATCACTTGGCATGAAACATAGCTCTCTCCT
>JAOTQJ010162573.1:0-27500 GCA_025642045.1 Solanum sejunctum | reverse complement strand
TCCCCCCTTAGGAACATTCGTCCTCGAATATTAGCACAATTGGGTAAGTTGACAAAGTACAAACCTTCATTTAAATAAACACAACAGTTCCCTATATATTACAACTGCACCAATGCCTTTAAACATAAAAACAAACTCATACCTTCTACCAAAAATTCTAAACAACCAAAAACACTTAAAACAAACCAATAATCATCAACATTGCTTGGGTTTCCTCCCAAGAAGCACCTTATTTAATGTTGTGGATTGACTTTGTCATCGTCCTTTATAAACTATTATCAAGAGTCCAAAACTCACTTTTGCACTCATTTGGGTATTTCATGGAATGGCAAATATCGAACATGACTTCTGCATCATTTACCCTAAACCACAGTTGACATGACTCCATATCCAGTAAGGCTCCCCTAGTGGCCAGAAAAGGTCTCCCCAAGTTGATGAGCATCTCAAAATCAACTTCATAGTCAAGGATCACAAAATCCACCAAGAGGATTAATTTATCAACTTTAACAAGCACACTTGAAAGGATTCCATCTAGCTTTTTAATGGCTTGATCCACCATAAGTGACCTCATTCTTATCGGGGTAGGAGTACTAAGGCCAGGATTTTTGAGTACAACAAGAGGCATTAGATTGATGCTTGCTCTTAAGCCACACAATGATCTTTCTTACTCAATATGAC
Source organism: Solanum sejunctum (assembly GCA_025642045.1). Classification (NCBI taxonomy): domain Eukaryota; kingdom Viridiplantae; phylum Streptophyta; class Magnoliopsida; order Solanales; family Solanaceae; genus Solanum; species Solanum sejunctum. The sequence continues at coordinate 26,822 of JAOTQJ010162573.1, read as the reverse complement.
CAATGGTATAATGGATGTCAAATATGCTGGGGTCCTCTTATTTTTGTACAAGTCATTTAGTCACAATAGCACTACATTGTTGGTTGTTCTTGTGAGAACTATTGGCTCAAAGTGCATTTCTTGGTCACCAAATCCTTCATGTACTTGGCATACCCAGGAATTTTCTCCAAGGACACTAAATGTGGACTATTGATGGAGAGTTGCTTCAACATCTAGAGGAAGTGTTGAATTTAACCTATTCTTCCTTTTTCTTTAGCATTTGAGGGAAAGGAGGAGGAGGTTTGGGAATTTATTTCCTTTTCTCGTGTTCCCTTACCTCTTACTGTTGCATGCCAACCACCTTCATATCTTCTCCCTAAACCATGACTTCAACACCAATAACCTTCTCATCAACATAATCCACAATTACTAGCATAGGGGGATCTACGGTGCTCTTGTATATCCTAATCATCATTGCCATGTAATGCTTATCATTTTTAGGATTTTAAACCATCTTGCTAAGCAATATACCCTTTTGGCGGCGGTTTATTTTTAAAGATACTAACCTAACTTTTGTTTAGGTTGCTTAAACACCACCAAATGAGACTCTATTTTTTGGTTAATACTTGAAATATCCACTTTTAGTCCCTTTAAAGTCTCATATTGATGGTTGGCTCACTTCAACAACTTTTTGAACATCTTTTCAATCTTGGAGTTACTTGACCCCGTATTATTATCGTGAGGATGCACATAGGGAACATTCCTATAGCACTCTCTTCTCCCCTACTCTACGTCTGGCACTTTTTCTCTCTCTCATAGTATCCACCATAGTTGTCTCTTTACTTCCCATGACGGTTGATGTTCCGACTATGATTCTAGGAATCTTGCCTCCAATAGTCTGAATTGGACCCTGGGGGTTATTCCAGAAACCCTCCGCGTAGTTGCTTATAAAATATGCATCCTCATCAAAGAATGAATCATGAAAGAGAGGAGCGTTCAGAGGTTGGTGGGTGACTGCTTTATCACTTGCTTAGTTTTGCTTTTAAACTAAGTCAATACTTGTGTGAAGTTGAGCAAGTTGTTCCATGATCTCTTCGTTCACTTTTCCTTTCTCATTGTTGTTGACCACATAAGAAGGTCTCACCACACCTCGCTCTTATTGACACCTTATTCTTTTTGTTTTGGCCACTTTCTCTATCCTTGCAGCTATCAATGCAAAAGGTTGGACTAGGAACATGCCTCCTATAATTATGTTGGCGCAAGCTTGACTATTCTCATCAGGCACCCGATAGAAAATCTCAACTAAGGCATCATCAACAATCTTGTGATCAGGGACCATCCTCAAGCATTTAGTAAACCTCTGCCATGTTGTACTAATAGAGTCACCTAACAATTGCTAAAAATTGTTGAGTAAACTTCTTAGTTTTTGGGAAAAATCTTTCAAGGAATACTCTCTGAAGCTCAGCCAACTTATGATAGGTCCTGGAGGAAGCTCGGACAACCATATAACTGCATTGCTAGTCAATGATAGTGGAAACACTCTTAAACCAACAACATCAAGAGAAAGGTTTTGTATCCTTATGACACTTATGCAAACAAAAACCATATTTTGAAGATGACGATGGGGATCATGCGAAGGTAGCCCTGTGAATAGTCCAAGCTTTTGGAGCATATCGATCAAACCACTTGATACCGTGAACTTAGTATATGCCAGTAAAAGAGGCAGTACTATGGCATTGGTAATGTATATAGCCATAGGGTTCAACCGATATTGGTTTGATCCATAAGCATTCTCATTGAAATCCCTTAGCTGTGGCATGTTACCCCTTTATTGTGGATTCTCCTAACTTCCCATATCCTCATTCGTATTCATATACTCCTCAACCTCGATATCCTCATTCACTTGAGCCATTCTTCTTGGTAGTCAGTGGATTTCTAAATTGAGTGGAGCTAAGTGATTGTCTTGGCTCCTTGTGTTTAGCATACAACCTAGTACACCCTACAAATAAAATCAAACAACAACAAAAAAAAATAAAAGTAAAATACACAGGACTTTAGAAATCAATACTAGAACTAACTAATAGTGATATCAAATCAATACTAGAACTAGCTAATAGCATTCCCAGCAATGGCACGATAAATTTTTTGACATAATTTGATTTTAATGCTCCATTGAGAAAGTTATCATTGTTAGCAATTAACTTAACTAAAGGTTAGGTGCGAATCCATAGGGAATACAGGGCTTGCCTATAAGACTTCACTACTAATCATTTCAAGCATCAATAATAGAAATCTCTAAATTGGGGGGGGGGGGGAGGTTTGTGATTCAAAAACTAAAGTAAAACTACGACTACAATACTGCGCGGGAAAAGACTCAATTTTAGGAATAACTAGGGAATTGTGTTCCCCATGGTTCATTGACTCGACTACCTTAGGTAACATAACCATTGAAGATTACCATGGAGGATGGTAACTTAGGTTTTTTTAGCCCTGTTGTGAAGGTGAAGGTCGTATTTCACAATGGCGCTTGATCAGCAACCATGTTATACCAAATAATCATTACCAATTGTCCCAGTCAAAATCCCCTTGGTCAGGTTTGGTTGATTAGATAAGAAGACATCGATCAAATAATGAATGTAGGCAGTATATGGTGTTGACCACCACCAAACAGTAATCATAATGAAGGGAATTAGACAATACATACAAAACCCCAATCGTTGAAATGCAATAAACCTAGGTTATCTCAATCAACTACCCATGGTTTCCACAACCCCAAGTAGTGGGTGCTTAGCTACTCATAGATAAAGCAAAACAAGCAAACATGCGAACACAAGCCATAAATGAGAGTTTTACCAATAACAATGAAGAGTGTAAGCACCATAAGATGCAAACCCAAAAGCTTGATTGGTCAACAATGATTACTAGGCAAGATTTGCAATCCCTAAAATGGGTTTCCTAAGAGAGAACAATAAACTAACCTAAAAACTAAGAAAAGATTCAAAAGTTAATTCTCTAATGTCTCTTGGTCTATCTCTTCTCCAAAACCCTAACTTAAATTATATATTGTATTGACAAAATAAACCTAGAATTTACACATAAAAGATAGCTGGCAGCTGATAAGTCTTGTAGGTATGACTCATAGGATGACGTAGAGTCGTAGTCGGGGTCTCGTATCAGATTTTTAGAATCTTGGACTAAGCTAGTATGACCCATATGCATAAGTCGTTTCTTAAGCTACAACTCGTATGTTCCTCTCATAGTCTCGGTCTTTAGGTTTTGGTCTAATATTTTGGCTCTCTAGTTCCTGCTATGAGTCCACCTATATGAATCATAGTGAAACTTATGACTCATAGGATGGTCTCGTAGGGGTGACCTCCAATTAGTAGATTTCAAAATTTTTGGTCTTTGATTCTTGCTACGACACTCCCTACAACTTGTATACGGCTCGTAAGTATGCTCGTTTATCCTATGCTTCAGCAAAATCTACAACTTTTTGTGAAAATCATGCCAACTTAACTTTTCTACAAAAAAACACAAAAACACATAAAAATAGTCGCATTAAGAAGTCAAAAAAGAGCTTTGTTTTGGGCATCAAATATGTTGTATTTTGACAGCACATCATGAGCCTATTATGTTGTCGGTAGTTAATACATATTCTAAGAGACCTGTCCTTCATCTACACAAACAACATTGTTGTACCCCAAGATGATTGTCTAGGCTTAATAAAATCCCTCTCCAACAAGTCCCTCAATTGCTCCTTCAACTCCTTTAACTCTTCTGGGGCTATACGGTAAGGTGGAATAGAAACTGGTTGAGTATCAGGATGGAGGTCTATACCATAATCTATTTTCCTTTTGGGAGAAATACAGAAAAGGTCATTTGGAAAGACATCAAGGAACTTATTCACCATCGAAATCGACTCTATATGAGGGAGTTTGGACTTTACATCTCTAACCCTCACAAGATGATAAAGACACCACTTAGAGATCAACTTTTAGGCTTTGATGCAATAGATGAACCTACCTTGACCACTACATCATGACTCTCCCATTCAAGGACAGGTTCATATAGGAATTGGAATTTCACCCTATGAGTTCTACAATCAATAGTTGTATAATAAGTATGCAACCAACAAAATCCCAAGAATAACATCAAAATTAACCATATCTGGGTCAATAAGATCACAATGCTATATTTTATGCAACGTGCAAATGGGAAAATTTTCATAGACCTTACTAGCAACAACAGATGCACCAATAGGGGTAGACAACTTATAAGATTGACACAACAATTCGGAATCAACATGAAACTTTTTGGCAATAAGAGGAGTAACAAAATTAATAGTGGTATCCAGGTCTATCAATGCACACACATCAAAATCAAAGACTTTTAATATATCGGTGAGGATATTGGGCACCTCATCAACCCTTTGCCTCCCATGTAAAGCATAAAACTGATTATGTGTTAGGGTACCACCTTGTTGGCCTCCCCTACCCAAAGGAACTACATTAACACCCTAGCCTTAAGGATGAACATCTTTACCTTTGTTTAGGTTACAATGGCAATTCATTATCTTGTGGCCCATTTCCCTAAAACTATAGCAAGAATTAGTAGCCCTCAAGCATGGGCCACCATGAAATTTACCACATCTTGGATAGATGAGTCTAGGCATCACATAACCACTATCTTGGGGCATTAGGTAGTCATTGGCAAATCTCCCACTAGGAACATGACAAGACCCTTGGCCTTGGTGAAACCGACTACCCTTGAGGCCTTGGAACTTACCATCAAAATAGGCCATCTTAGTCTCACGACCCCTTCTCTTCCTCAATTTCTCCCCTCTAATTGTTCAGCATAAGTCATCAACCGGGACAAATCTATTTGGTTAGTCAACATGGTGGTATGACATTATTTAGTCACCAAATTGGATACATCTATCACAAACTTATTTATTCTAGATCTTTGTTCGATAATAAAGTGCGGAGCATACTTTGACAGTTAGTTAAACTTGAGGGCATACTCCCTCACACTTATAGATCCTTGCTTTAAGTTCATGAACTCCACTAATTTAGCTTCCCTAAGTCAAGAGGGAAAAACCGATTGAGGTAATCTTCCTTAAACTCCTCCAATAATATCAAATTATTGTTCCCCTTCTCCTTTTTCCATTGAGTGTACCAAATTTAAGCCACCCATTGACTTGGTAAGACACCAACTCCCCCTTTTCTTTTGAGCTCACACCCATTATGGAGAACACCATGTAAACCTCATCAACGAATTCTTGAGGGTCCTTATCCACTATAGACCCATTAAACTCTAGAAGGTTCATCCTCATGAAGTCTCTCACCTATAATGTTGGAGTAAAAGTGTGAGGGGCTTGGACCCGTTAGTGGGCTTGATTAGCCACAACATATGCAAGCAAAGAAAGAGTATCCCAAAATTCACCATGAGTCAGTTGTTCCTCGAGTGTGTGGGCTCTTCTTGCACTTCTATTAGGCATCATTTGGAACAGTAATGAACAATCATTAGGGTGTAAAAATCTTACCTTAACTTCTATTACGTGACATAGAGTAAGAAGAAGCAAAACATTTCCTAAAATATCTCACAACCTCTTACACCATGAATAAGACTATAATCGACATGGTGTGTTGCATGCTAAGGACCATTAACAAGCTAGTACTCTGATACAAAGTTTGTCATGACCCTAGCCAAGGGCCTAGATATGAAGAGGCGCATGAGGAACCCGAAGGGACCTCAAGCAAGCCTCTTAACATATCATTGCACATCCTTCATTGTGGAAATAATAAAATAACAAAAAATAATAGAAATAGAGATAACCGGGGCTATGATACATCTTTCATAGAATAAAACATCATAGGGTAAAGAAAGTCAAGGCTCACAGCTTTAATACAAAACTTGTCTAACAACACCTCTAAATATAGAACTTAGCAAGGGCAAAGACAAGCAACTTGAGGTTTCCAAAAATTTGTTGTTGAGCTCGAATTTTTATGTGAGTATTTTGAGGTTTCTACACCTACTGGTGAATCGATTGTTGCTAAAAAGGTTTATTAAAATTGTCCTATCTGAATTTTGCATAAGATATTGTCTTATGATCTTCTTGAGTTAGAAATGGTGAATTTTGACGACATACTTGAGATGGATTATTTGTATACATACTATGCCTTTATTGATTTAGAACCCATAGGGTCAAACTCCAATTCCCAAATAAAGTCATTCCTGAGTGGGAGAGTCATGATGTGGTGGTCAGTGTTTGTTTATCCCATGCATTAAAGCCCATAAGTTGATCTTTGAGGGGTGTCTCTATCATCTTGTGAGGTCCTTTCTATAGAGTTGGTTCTGGTTGTAAATGAGTTCCTTGATATCTTTCCAAATGACCTTCTCAATGTTCCTCTAAAAGAGAAATAGATTTTTGTATAGACCTCTATCCTGATACTCAACCCATTTCTATTCCCCCTAACCGTATAGCCCTGGAAGAGTTAAAGGAGTTGAAGGAACAATTGAGGGATTTGTTTTTCTCTAAGATTGATCTTTGGTCGGGGCACAATCATGTGAAGGTAAGGGAGTATGATATTCCTAAGATAGCATTCTAGATTAGATATGGGCATTATGAATATTTTGTGATATGGTTTGGGTTGACCAATACATCGGCTATCTTTATGGATCTTATGAATAGGGTCTTCAAACCCTACCTTGATTCATTTGTTATGGTCTTCATTGATGATGTTTTGACCTATTCGCATAGTGAGAAGGAGCATAAAGGTTATTTGGAGTTGGTTCTACAAAGATTAAGGGTAGAGAGGTTACATTCCAAGTATGAAAAATATGAATTTTAGTTAAAAGAGGTTGCCTTTCTAGGTCTTGTGATGTCGGAGGATAGTATTAAGGTGCATCCTAAAAAGACGAATGTGATTAGAAATTAGCCTAGACCATTGACTTCGTCGATAGTAGGAGCTTCTTGGGCTTAGCAAGTTACTACCAGAGGTTCGTGAATTTGTTCTCTTCTGTTGCTTATGCCATTACTAAGTTGACTCAAAAGAAAGCCAAATTTATGTGGACTGATGAGTGTCAAAAGAGTTTCTAAACATTAAAAAATAAGCTTGTGTCCACTCTTATATTTTCACTACCAAAAGGGCTTGAAGGGTTTGTTTTATAATGTTATGCTTCAAGGATTGGTTTAGGTTGTGTGTTGATGCATATTAGAAAGGTGATAGCCTATGCTTATAGGCAACTCAAAGTGCATGAAAAAAATTATCCTACCTATGATCTTGAATTAGCCGCCATGGTCTTTGCTTTGAAAATTTTGTGTCATTATTTGTGTGGGCTGCTTGTTGATGTGTTCACTAATCATAAGAGTATCCAATATGTCTTCACTAAAAAGGATCTCAACTTGAGACAAAGAAGGTGTCTAAAATTCTTAAGGACAATGATATGACAGTGCATTATCATCATAGTAAGGCTAATGTGGTGGCGAATGCTTTAATAGGGTGTTTATTTTTAACCTACCTCATGTTGATGATAGTGGAAAAGGAGTGGATAAGGAGTCCCATCGGTTGGCTAGATTGGGGTTAGGTTGGAAGAGGTTGATAATGAGGGTGTTGTAGTAGTTGATGGTCTAAATCTTCATTGGTTGAGGAGGTGAAATCTTAGTCATATCTTGACCCCACTTTATTAGAATTGAAGGCATTGGTAAAAGATGGTAAGGTGGAGGTTTTCTCCCAAGAGGGAAATGGTGCCCTTAGATACCACGGTAGGTTATATGTGCCTTGTAGAGATGGCTTGATAGAAATGATTCTTTATGAGGCTCATGGTTCTTCCTATTCTATTCACCCTATACTACTAAGATGTATAGAGTTTGGAAGAGGTGTATTGGTGGCAAGTTATGAAGAAGGACATTGCAAAACTTTTTTTCGGTTTTCATAGTTGTCAATAAGTTATAGCCGAGCACCAAAGGCCAAGTGGCCTAGCATAGGACATAGTGATTCCGACATGGAAGTGAGAGGAGATTAATATGAATTTTGTGGTTGGGTTGACCATGAGTAGAATGGGTTTTCATTCCATTTGGGTTGTCATTGATATGATGACAAAATTGGCTCACTTTCTACCTGTTACGACCACATATGGGGCTGAAGATTATACTATGTTGTATGTTTATGTCTTGGATAGGTTGCACGGGGTTCTTTTATCCATCATATTGGATCATGGTGCTCAATTTACTTCGCATTTTTGTAGTTACTTTCAGAGGGGTCTTTCATGTATCCATGTTGAGGAAATGTGTGGGAGACCTTAATGCTATTGTGCCTCTTAATATTGTTGATGTTGTTGAATACAACATGACTTATGAAGAGGTTCTGGTTTAGATTTTGGATAGACAAGTGAAGAGGTTGAGGAACAAGGATGTGGCTTCCGGTAAGGTCCTTTGGAGGAATCAACAAGTTGAAAGTGATACTTGGGAGGCCAAAGCGGACATGCAAAAGTGATATACTTATTTGTCCCATTCTATTCAAGCCTAAGGTATGAATTCTAAGTCCTCTATATGATCTCAAGTCTTCATTTCATCCCTTATTTCATTGCATAACTTCATTCTTAAGCTAACAAGTTCGTGATGATTTTACACTTCTATTAAGATTTTCGAAGTGATGTTTAAGGGCATTATTGTATCTTTATGTGGGATGAAATTGCAATGTTTTGGTCTCTCGTATACCTTTCTTTCATATTCGAAGATGAATATTCCCAAGGGGGAGATATTAAAACGACCTCAAAAAGTACCCGAAAATTTGCCTCGAAAGTGCCCAGAATTATAATTTCTATAAATTTCAAAATCCATACATGCTATCAAAAAACTGCCTTCATATTCTTATTTGAGGGAAACATTGAGTGGGCAATGGGTCTAACCTAATTTAAGAGAGAGCGCCCCAGGGGCGACGCGCCCCAGGGGCGACGCGCCAAGGGCGTGCTAGTGCATTATTTTTTTGGCTAGTTATTAGTTCAGTCCAAGAATTTTTGGTCTAGGTTCTGAGCTCCCCATGCGTCAAAATGCCTATACATAGCCATATTTCACCTTCATATCATCCAAGTCATTCCCCAATACTCACTCAAACACTTCAACTAATATCTCTCTCAAAGTTCAAGTGTCCAAGTCTCTTCTGGATCTTAAGAAATTCATCCAAGCTTCATGTCTCCATTCAAATCTTCATCGATAAATTATCCAAAGCTAAGATATATGGGTTTCAACCATTGGGTCCTTTTACTCATGGTGCCAGAGATTCCTTTTTGTTAGAATTGTATTATTTCAAGTTAATTTGTCTATGGTCTTGTTAGTTATGAAGTAGACTATGAACTATATTGGGGTTTCATGAAATTGTGACTATTTTAGCATGTTTTGAGCTATGAATCTAAGATTTATTGTGGGATTTTATAAAGGTTTTTGATGTATATTTCTTGTGGGTTTTACCATGTATTGATGGATGATTTTACATTGAATTTTCTTGCATGATTTATCTCTAAATTGCATGGTTTTACAAAAGCACTATACACCTGCCAACTATTTGATAAAATGTCTGATTATGATTTCTTGAGAATTTGAAGGTACAGTACATGTTTTATAACATGAATGACTTTAAAATAATGAAAGGAACATGTGTTTATAATATTCTCGTATATTGTGTTGGAAATTGACCATGGCCCAATCGAGCGGTTGTGAGCCCGGGTAACCATTTTGAGTGGTTTTTACCTTGATAACCATGTTAAAGGGTTTGTACCTTGATAACTAGGTTGTGTGGCTTGTACCTCAATAACCATGGGCGATAGGGTTAGATGATCCACTAAATAATCAAGGGTTTTGTACGTTGAAAACTGCGTTGAGAGATTGGTACCTCAATCACCATGGGTGGTATGGTGTGAAGATACACCAACCAAATGAGGGGTTGGTAGCTTAATAGACTATGGATTAGACAACTAAGGTCTCTTATTGCATATATATAATGTTCTATATAAGCACAATTTACTTCAAGCATCTTCCATGCATGCTATATTGTTTTATGATACTCATTGCCCATGCTTTTCAATTATGTTGCTTATCTATTGTTCATTGCATCCTATGTAGTTAGTACATTCAAATGTACTAATGCATACTCTATGCCCACATGATGTCACCATGTAGGAACTAGAGCCCCACTTGAGCATCTTCCTCCACGTGGCTAGTAAGATTTCTCCCAAGCTAGTTGGTGAGTCCTCCATTTCGGTGACAATGACTATGATCTCATGATATATATTAAGGCTGTCTTTCTTTAGTGTATGTATTAACTATGAGAGTGAGGTCAGTTGCTTGTCATTGCCCCCTCTCCTATCTAAGTTTTTGAGGTGTTATTGGACATGTTATGTATTGAGCCTTGACTCTCTTGTTTTTATGTTTATGTATGAAAGTTTCCCTGTAGCCCTTTTGCCCTTATTTCTAATCTAATTATTTTGTTTAATTGCTTCTGTGATCAATGATGTGTAATGATATGTTAACCAGCTTATTTGGAGTCACTTTGGGTTTCCATTCGTCAAGCAACATCTAGGACCTAGGCTTGGGTTCTGACATGAATAATAATAAAACATTCAAGAGTTAAGATCATAGTATAATTACATCAATTGTTCCAACAACACCTCTATCATAGATTGGTTGTGGACTAAGACACTTTCTAGGCTCCCCCTCATAGTATCAAATGTTCAACATAATGAGATAACAAAGCAAGAGTAGCATAGCTAGTGTCCTTGAACTTGAAGACTCACTAAAGCGTATCCTCAAGATGCCAAACTAGCCACGTTGAGGATGCTCAAGAGAAGCTCTGGTCCCTACATAGTGATATCATGTGGGCATAGAGTATACATTAGTACATTTGAATGTACTAATTATGTAGGATGTAATGCAAAAAGACATAGCCAACATAGTCAAAATGCATAATTCTAAGCAATGGATAAGTGTAATAACAATATTGCATGCATGATCAATGTTTAAGGTAAAACATGCTTGTAAAACATATAGCTTGCAAATATTGTTTATTTGTGTAGGAAAAGACCATATCCACATAGCCCAAGCAAGCTTTACTTCAACTCTAAGACATGCCACCCCCTTGGAAGGTGATTGAGGTACATACCCCTCAACAAGGTAGATAGGCATACCACCCCTCATCATACTAGTCAAGGTACATACCCCTCGAAAAGGTAGATGGGCATACCACCTACCATTATAGTGGTCAAGGTACATACCCCTCGACAAGGTAGATGGTCATACCACCCCCATCAAAGTTGTTGAGGCATATCACCCACTCAACAAGGTGTGGTAAACTTACAACACTATAGATACTTTTCATGAATGCAACATATATACTTTTCCTTAATCATCACTGAGCAACTTGACTTATAAGCCATGCAATACACTATCAATAACTCAAGAATTCATGTCAAGAAATTTTGTCAAACACTTGGTAGTTCTGTAATGCTAGTTCAAAATCATGCAATTAAAGAGTGCAATAATGTAATAAAACATAATGTAAATCAACCCAATTACACATAGTAAAACCTTATGCAAGATATCTTGAAATCCCTCATCAATTCTCATAATAGATTATAGTTTTATAGCTCTAAACATGCATAGTAACAATCGACAAAACATCTCGTAGTATAAGCTTGAAATAGGTAGACATTTGTTTCCAATCATCATTTCATAGAACCCCAACATAATTTGTAATCATAATTCATAATAAGTGATAGCCATAAGTAGCACAACTTGAAAAATGTTATTTTAATAAAAGGAAAGGTTGGGAACCATTGGTGAAAGGACCCAATGATTGAAACCCACATACCTTGAATTTATGGATTTCCTTAATGTAGATTTGAATGACAACATGAAGCTTGAATGAATTTACTGAGATCCCGAATTAACCTTTGAACACTTGAATTTTGATAGAATATTTGGTTAAGTGTTAGAAAGGATTTCGAGAGAGTGTTGAGTGATACAAAGTTGAAAAATGGCTAAGTATAGGTGTTTTTATGCATAAAAGGGTATGGATCCAAGACCCCAATGCCTTAGGGACAAGATAAAAAATTAAGGAAGTGCGAACACACCTTAATGACGGGTCTACATTGCAGAGGCATCGCGAATGCCCTCTAAAAATTGAAAATTTGTCAAAAATCAGTTTCACTATAGGTCTTTAAAAATTCGGGTTATACCTATCAATTTTACCAACAAATCAAGAATATAGAGTCAAATTTTAGATATTATGCATAGAGTTTTACATATATAGAAATTACGATGATGGGCATTTCAGAAACATATTCTTGGGGCCTTTTTGGTGCGTTTCAATATCTTCCCCTTGAGAACATTACTTCTCGAATGTCAAAGAAATGTACAAAAGAGAAGTAAACATGAAAATTTCATCCCGACGTGAATGCAACAATTACATTTAAACATCATTTTGAAAAATCTCAACATAAATTTCAAAATCATCATTAATTTGTTATCATTAACATAAATGCATACAACATGATATGAGGGCTAAAATTTAGGACTTGAAATCATATATAGGGCTTAATTCGCTATCTTAGACTTGAATAGAATCACAGAGGTATGGATATTGCTTCTTTATGTCCACTCTGGCTCCCCAAGTGACGCTCTCGACTTTGTTAGTTCCTTCAAAGAATATTAACGAAAGCCACATCTTTGTTTCTCAACCTCTCCAGTTGCCTATCAAAATATCCATATGAACCTCCTCATATGTCAAATTATCTTCGACAACACCCATAACATCTAAAGGCACAATAGTACTTGGGTCACCCATACATTTCCTCAACATAGAAATATGGAAGACCGAATGAATCATACTCATATCAATGGCAACTCCAACTCGTAGGCTACCTCACCAATCCTTTTCCACACCCTATAAGTACCTATAAACCTTGGGTTTAATTCCCTTTCATGCCAAGCCGTACCACACTCTTCATGAGTAAGACCTTCAAGTAAACCCAATCACTAACCTTAAGCTCAAGATCTCTCCTTATCACATCGGAATATGACTTTTGCACACTTTGAGTCGTCTTTAAGTTTTTCCTTATAAACCTCACCTTCTCCAATGCTTCCATAACCAAATCCCATACAATCAAAGCCATCTCATAAACCTCACTACGGTACCTTTCCATAGTCTCTGTCCACTCTCATGAAATTGGGAAGAACATAATAGGATGAACCATGAGCCTCTCTCAAAACCAACTCCCTCATGTTCCGAATATTAGGTACATATAATCCACCTTAGTACCTAAAGTACCATCTCCTCCTTGGGAGAAAATCTCCATTTTATCCTCCTTCACCAAGGTCCTCAACTTTAGCATGGGGTCAAGGTCTTGTTTTACCTTTACCTCCTCAATCAATGAAGATTTAGAACCATCAACAACCACCATACATGAATTATCAACTTCATCCAACCTCACCCCAGTTTAGCTAAGCGGTGAACATCTCTAGCCACCTCTTTGTCTCAAGTTAAGATCTTTTTGGGTGAACACATATTGCAGACTCTTGTGGTTAGTAAACACATCAACATGAACCCCATGCAAGTAGTTATGCAAAGTTTTCAAACCAAATACCACAACTGCCAATTCAAGATCACGGGTGGGATAAATCCTCTCATGTACCTTAAGTTGTCTAAAGCCATATGCTATCAACTTACAACTTTACATCAAAACACACGCCAAACCAAATCTTGAGGCATCATCATATACCACAAACAATTCCAACCCTTCCGATAGATCCAAGATAGGAGTAGAGACAATCTTATCTTTCAAACTTTGGAAACTCTTCTCACATTCATTGGTCTAGACCAATTTTGCCTTCTTTTGGGTCAACTTAGTTATAGGAGAAGCAATATAAGAGAAACCATTTATAAACCTCCAGTAGTAACCTACCAAACCCAAGAACTTCTAATGGCTGATGGAGTCAAAGGTCTATGCCTATCTCTAATCTCCTTCGTCTTCTCAAGATCCACCTTAATGCATCACCCAACACCACATGTCCTTGAAAAGTAACATCTTTCAACCAAAACTCACATTATTAATGCTTAGCGTACAACCTCTCCTCCCTAAAGATTTGCAACACCACCCTCAAGTGCTCCACATGCTCCTCCATACTATTTAAATAAATCTATATATCATCAGGAAAAACCACCACAAACATGTCAAAGTAGGGTTTAAAGACACTATTCATGAGATTTATAAATATAGGTGGTGGATTAGTCAACCCAAAAGATACAACCACAAACTCAAAGTGCCCATACCTAGTCAGGAAAGTTGTCTTGGGATTGTCACAGTCCCTCACCTTCACTTGGTCATACCCGAGCCGAAGATTAATCTGAGAAAAGTGACTAGCCCCTTGAAGTTGATCAAAAAGGTCATCAATATTGGTAGAGGGTACTTATTCTTTATGGTTACACTATTAAGTTGTCATTAATTGATTCACATTCTATGAAAACCATCCTTCTTCTTCACAAATAACACCAATGCACCACAAGGTAACTTACTAGGCCTTAGAAAATCCCTTTTACAACAAATTTGCCAGTTTCACTTTCAACTCCTTCAACTCTGCTGAGGCCATACAGGAAGGTGGTCTATACCAAAATCTATTTTCCTTTCGAGAGGGATACTAGGAAGCTCATCGGGAAGGACATCATGAAGCTCATTAACAATCAAAACCAACCCAATAGGAAGAACTTTGGACTTAACATCCTTAAACCTCAGAAATGATAGAGACAACCCTTGGAAGTCAACTTTTGGACTTTAAGGCAAGAAATAATCTACCCTTAATCACCAGACACGACCTTCCCACTCCAAGATGGGTTCATTAAGGAATTGGAACATAACCCTGCGGGTTCTACAATCAATAGAAACATAATTTTCATGCAACCAACCATCCTAAGAATGACATCAAAATCCCACATATCTAATTCAATAAATTCACAAAGTAAGTTCTTATGCAAAATGAACATGAGAAACTTTCTATAAACCCTTCTAACAACAATAAACATACCAACCGTGTAGACACTTCATAAGGTTCACTCAATAATTCTGAACTATAATAAAGTTTTTTGGGAACAAAAGGAGTAATGAAGAAGAGAACGACACCTGGGTCTATCAATACATACACATCAAAATCAAAAACTTTTAACATACCTGTAAAGCACCATGCCAAGTGTAGTGACCCCTAGAGGGGTATCGCTGCTAATGTCGATTATAATCTCCATTATCCTTAGTAACCCATGGACAATGTCCCAACTCATATCCTTTATACAACACTCAAAATATACACTCAAACCGTCCGCACAATCTCTCAAATAGCACCTTCAATATTTCATGAACCAAGCCTAGGGCCAAGACGTGACATGACTAATGGCAAACTCAAAAGGACCCAAGACAAGACTCTTAGCATATCATTACACATCATTATTCGTAGAAGCAACTAAATAACATAATTAGATTAAAAATAAGGGAAAAAGGCAAAAGGGAAGATTTTACAACATAAATATCAAAAAAGCAAAATCAAGGCTTGATATATAACATGTCCAAAAACACCTCTAAAACTTAGATAGGATGGGGGCCAAGACAAGCGACAGGGCTAACCCTCATAGTCAATACATATATAAAAGAAAGATAGTCTTAGTATATAGAATGAGATCATAGACAATGTCCTCGGAATGGAGAACTCACCAACTAGCATAAGAGAAATCGTACTAGTCATATAGAGGAAGATGCTGAAGTGGAGCTCTAGTTCCTAAATTATGACATCAATTAGGCATAGAGTATGTGCTATTACTTTTGAATGTAATAAGTACATTTGATGCAATACAACAAGAGGTAAGCAACATAATCAAAATACATAACACAGGCAATGAATAAGCATGTAACAATATTTCCTCCATCGAAGATGCTTGAAGTAAATCATGCTTACAAAGAACATATTAGATGTGTATGATGGGACCATTATTATAGAATTCATAGTCTATTGAGGTACCAACCCCTCAATTGGCTGGTGGATTATAGCACCCTACAACCCGTAGTGATTAAGGCACCAACACCTCAACCTCATTGTTAAGGTAAAAACCCTTTTGATTGGTAGGTAGATCATCTCTCCCTACCACCTACAGTGATTGAGGAACCAACCCCTCAATCTAGTTATAAAGGTGTAAATCCCTCAATATGGTTATAAAGGTACTAACCCTACAACATGGTTATAAAGGTATAAACCCCTCGACATGATTACTAATGCTCACAACCCCCTCAGTGGGGCTTGGTCAATTCCCAAGAAGATATAGGAGAATATCATATATATATATTACTCTCACCATCATAAAGTCATTCAACTCATAAGACGTGTATTGCACTTTCAATTCCTCATGAAATCATAACTGGACATTGTATCAAACGCGTAGCTGGTATGTAGTACTAGTGGAATACCATGCAATTTAGGGATAACATTAGGCAAGAAAATTTAGTGTAAAACAATCCATTAATACTAGGTAACACGCTCAAGCAATATACATCAAATCTCTTCATCAAATCCCACAATAGATATTAGATTCATAGCTCAAAATATGCTAAAAGCTCACAATTCATGAAACCCCAACATAGTTCATAGTCTAATGTATAATAAGTAAGAGCCATAAGTAAATTAATTTTAATTCATGTAATCTAGGTAAAAAGGAAGGTTGGACACCATGGGTGGAAGAATCCAATGGTTGACATGCACATACCTTAGCTTTGGAGAATTTCTTGATGAAGATTTAAATGAAGACTTGAAGCTTGGATGAATTCCTTAAGATCCAGAAGAGATTTGGACACTTGAATTTTTAGAGAAATATTAGTCTAAGTATTTTAGAGAGTATTGGGGAATGTATTGTATGGTATGAAGGCAAAATATGGTAAACTATAGGTATTTTGATGCATGGGATATCTTCGGCCTAAGACCCCAAAGCCTTGGACTGAGATAAAATCACTAGCAATAAAATACATAGGTCTGCGATGCGGACTTATCATGGAGGAAAATTTTACACTGGTCTATGATGGAGGCGTGTTGTGGTACCATTATGGATAGACACGTGATAAGGTATTTTTGAAAAATTGAAATTGTGACTCGCTTTCTCTAAAATTGGGGTTTGACCTTTTTCCCGCTTAATGTTTCCCCCTCATAAAGAAACTTAAGTCATATTTTTTATATTAAGCAGGGATTTTGTGATACATGGAATTAAGATTCCCGACACTTCCGAGGCATTTTTTAGGCACTTTTTGGAGTCATTTCAGTATATCCTCCTTGGGAATATTCACCCCCGAATGTCAAAGGAAGGCATATGAGAGAAGTAAATTATGACAATTTCAACCCACATAAGGATGCAATAATGCACTTAAACATCATTTCAATAATCTCAACATAAGTATAAAATCATCATGAACTTGTCAACTATAATATAAATGTATGCAATGACATGAGGGCAGAATATAAGACTTGAGATCATATAGGGTACTTAGAATTTGTAACTTAGGCTTGTGTAGAATGATAGAGATAAGGATATCACTTTTGGATGTCCGCTTCGGCCTCCCATGTAGCACTTTCGACTTATTGATTCCTCCAAAGGACCTTAATGGAAGCCACATCTTTGTTCCTCAACCCCTTCACTTCTCTATCAAAAATCTGAATCAAAACCTCTTCATAGGTCAAGTTGTCTTCAACAACACCCACAACACCAGGCATGATCGCATTAGGGTCTCCCACACATTTCCTCAACATGGATATATGATAGACCAGCTGCCAAATCTATCTCACAAGGCAATTCCAACTCATAAGCTACCTTACCAATGCTCTTTATCATATTATAAGGACCAACATACCTTGGACTCAACTTCTCCTTTTCACCTAAATGAACTATACCATTCATGGATGAAACCTTTAAATATACCCAATCGCCAACTTTAAATTCAAGGTCTCTTCTTCTCACATAAGCATAAGATTTTTGACTACTTTAGGTTGTCTATAACCTTTCTCTCATCATCCTAATGTTCTCAAGAGCCTCCACAATTAGATCTGGTCCTAACAAAGCTAGCTCTCCAACCTTAAACCACCCATTCGGTATTCTACAACATCTACTATGGAGAGCCTCAAAAGGAGTCATACCGATGCTAGAGTGATAGCTATTGTTCTAGGCAAACTTAATAAATGGAAGATGATCATCCAAACTGTCCTTCAACTCCAACACACAAGCCTTAAGAATATCCTTAATTGTTTGGATAGTCCTTTTGGCTTACCTATCCATTTAATGGTGAAAGGCCATATTAAGTTTAGCTCTTATACCAAAGACCCCTTTGAAAGGACCTCTAAAAATGTGAAGTAGCAGCATGATTCGATATAATCGATAAAACAACCCCGTACAACTTCGCCAAATAATGAATGTACAACCTAGTATAATTTTTAGCCCCACATGTGGTCTTAATGGGTAGAAGGTGAGCCGATTTTGTCATCCTATCAACCAAAACCCAAATGGAATCGAATCCCTTTCTATTCATTGGTAAACCAACCATAAAATCATATTAATCTTTTCCCACTTCTAAGTAGGAATCTCTATGACTTGGGCTAGGCCTCCCAGTCATTGGTGCTTCACCTTTACTTGTTGGCGACTATGACAATAGGATACAAATTTTGCAATGTCCCTCTTTATAGCTCCCCACCAATACACCACTCTCAAATCTGATACATCTTAGCAGAACTGGGGTGAATAGAATAGGAAGAACTATGAGCCTCATCAAGAATATTTTCTCTCAAGCCATCAACATAAGGCAAACATAACCTACTGTGGTATCTAAGGGCACCATATCCCCCTTGGGAGAAACCTCCACCCTACCATCTTTTACCAATGCCTTCAATTCTAACAAAGGACAGTCAAGATCTTGCTTAGCTTTTACCTCCTCAACCACTGAAGGTTTAGAGCCATCAACTACAATAATGCCACCATTTTCAACCTCTTCCAACCTAACCACCAAGCTAGCAAGCAGATGGACCTCCCTAGTCACTTCCTTGCCACTACCATCAACATAAGCTAGGCTACCCAAAGACACCCTACACAAAGCATCTGCCATAATATTAGCCTTAACGTGATGATAATGTATACTCATGTCTGCATACTCATGTCATATTACTTAAGAAGCTCTAACTACCTCTTTTGTCTCGAGTTAAGATATATTTGAGTTAATACATATAGGAGACTCTTATGATTTGTGAACCCATCAACATGCACCTTATACAAATAATGATACAAACTTTTGAAGCAAAAACCTCGGTGGCCAATTAAAGATCATGAGTAGGATAATTCTTTTCATGCACTTTGAGTTGCGTAGAAGCATAGGCAATCACCTTACTATTTTACATCAAAACACAGTCCAAACCAATCCTGAAGGCATCACAATACATACTAAACCCTTCAAACCCTTTTGGTAAAGACAAGATAGGAGCGGAGAGAAGCTGATCCTTCATGGTTTGGAAACTCTTTTCACAGTTATTAGTCCACACAAACTTAGCATTCTTTTTAGTCAACTTAGTTATGGGAGAAGCAATAGAAGAGAAACCATTCAAAAACCTCTGGTAGTAACCCGCTAAGCCTAAGAAACTCTGAATATCAGATGGGGTCAATGGACTAGGACAATTTCTAATCGCATCCATCTTTTTAGTATAGACGTTCATACCGTCCCCTGACACCACATCACCTAGGAAGGCAACCTTCTTTAACTAAAATCCATATCACCTAGGAAAGCAACCTCCATCAACCAAAATTTACACTCCTCGTACTTAGCATACAACTTCTCTTCCTTTAATCTTTAAACCACTACCCTCAAATGACTTTTATGTTCCTCCTCACTATATGAATAGATCAAAATATTATCAATAAGGACCACAACAAATAAATCAAGGTAGGGCTTAAAGACCCTATTCATAAGCTCCATGAAGATGGCAGGTGCATTAGTCATCCCAAAGGACATCACAAAAAAACTCATAACGTCCATACCTACAATAGAAAGCCTTCTTAGGAATATTAAACTCCCTCCACTTCATTTGATGATACTCAAACCAAAGATCAATCTTAGAAAAAGTGACTAGCCAGTTGTAGTTGGACAAATAAATCATCAATCCTTAGAAGTGATTACTTATTCTTTATGGTAACCCTATTGAGTTGCAGGTAGTCCATACATACTCTAAGGGACCTATCTTTTTTCTTAACAAATAACACCGATGTACCCCAAGGTGATTAGCTAGGCCTAATGAAATCCTTCTCCAACAAATCCCTATATTGCTCCTTCAGCTCCTTTAACTCCATTGGGGCTATATAGTAAGGGGGAATAGAAATGGGTTGAGTATCGTAAAGGAGGTCTATACCAAAATCTAATTTGCTTTCAGGAGGAACACCGGGAAGAACTCATTTACAATCAAAACCGACTCTATAGGAAGGAACTTGGACTCCACATCCCTTACCCTTACAGAATGATAGAGACTCCATATAGAGATAAAGTTATAGGCTTTAATGAAAGGGATGAACCTACCATTGACTACCACATCATGAATCTCGCACTCAGGGCTAGGTTCATTTGGGAATTTCAATTTCACACTATGGGTTCTAAAATCAATAGTGGCATAGTATGCATGCAACCAATCCATCCCAATTATTACATATAAATCCACCATTTCCAACTCAACAAGATCAAATGCAACATCTTATGAAAAATATAAATGGGATAATTTCTATAATCCTTTATAAAAAAGATAGATACATCAATAGTAGTAGATACCTCATAATACTCACATAATAAGTCAGGCTTGACATGGAACTTTTTGGCAACAAAAGGGGTAACAAAATAAAGAGTGGTACCTAGATCAATTAATTCTTGCACATCAAAATCAAATTCTTTTAACTTACCAATGATGACAATCGGAACCTTCTCAACTGCTTGTATTCCTTGGACTGCATAGAACTGATTGTGCCTTGGGGCACTACCTTGTTGACAACCTCTCCCTAAAGGAACCACATTTGCACCTTGTGGATGATACTCCTTACCCTTGTTGCTGTTATGAAGATAATAAATCTTGTTTTGAGACACTTTCCCACATGCAGTAGTGTCTTTCAAACATAGGCCCTGAAACGACCCCAAAAAAGTATTTGAAAATGTGCCTCAAAAGTGTCCAAAATCATAATTTCTATATATCTAAAAATTAATTTGTTATTTCATAAATCTAACTTCATATTCTTATTTAGGGGGTCCAATTGAGTGGGAAATGGGTCTCATCTAAATTTTAGAGAAATCATATCAAAATTCAAAAATCGTAAAAACATGATTTTGGAGGATCAACTTTGAAGGTGCATATCTCTTAGAAGACAATGAACTGGTTGCCCACGACCTATCAAATTAAATCTCTTCGAATAATCTTTCCACCACACTTCGTTTCAACTCATTTTATGTTTGGATGAAAGAGTTAAGCCTATTTTTGTGGAACTCATTTGTGCAGAAAACGCAATTCTAGTGAGTAGTCTGTTTTGGTCCGATTTTCTCTTCACATATGTCGAAGATTTTTAAGTATTGGGACTAGGGGTTTTCATAGTTAAAAATATATATATTTAGCCTTATTTCACCCTCATATCATCCAAAACATTCCCTAATTACTCACCAAAATACTTAGCCAAATATTTATTCTCAGATTCAAGTCCCAAAATTAAAAACCAATCTTAAGGATTTCATCAAGAATTTCACTCAAGCTTCAAGTCCCCATTAAAATCTTATTCAAGGTTTCTCCAAAAGCTAAGGTATATGGTGTTGAACCATTGGGTATTTCTACCCATGGTGCCTAAGCTACCTTTTTACTAATATTGCATGGTTTAAAGTTGATTTTACATGTGGGTCTTGTATATTGAGATAATCATTACACAATGATTTTATTCATGAAAGTATGGTTGTTTTAGCATGTTTTGAGCTATAAATCGTGGAACTAATATTGGATTTGATGAAGGGTTTTGATGTTTATGTCTTGAGGGTGTTGTCAGGTGTTGATTGATAGTTTTAAAATGGATTTCTTGCATGATTTCATCTCTAAATTACATAGTTTTTTACCTCCATTACATACCCATCAAGTGTTTGATAAAATGTCCGGCTAGGGTTCTTAAGAAATTGTGGATTCATTACATGTTTTATGAGTTAAATGTTGTTATAATGATCATAAAATAATGATGAAATGATCTATGTATATGATGACAAAATGATACTAAGGAGGGAAGATAAGTATATAAGGATGGAAGGAAGGAATATATGTGTTTTAATCATGTAAATCACCTCTGGTATTTCAACGGAATTGTTGGGCTCTCATATTGCTATGTTCTTGTGAATTGTTGATGATTTGTTGGATTATTAAGATAAGGTTTATGCTCTTGTCAATAGTGAAAGCCTACTATAAGGGGTTATGAAATATGTTTTAGGTTTTACCCTCTAATGCAAGGCCAATTCCTACAGGTAGGGGTTATGAGCTATGTTGTACACCTTACCCTCATGAATGAATGCAATCTATTCCTTATGAGGTTATGCTACTCTTTATGAGGTAATGCTACTCCCTATGAGGTTATGTTACTCTTTATGCGGTTATGTTAGTCCCTATGATGTTATGTTACTCTTTATGAGGGTATGCTACTCCCTATAAGGTTATGTTACTCTTTATGAGGTTATGCTACTCCCTATGAGGTTATATTACTCTTTATGAGGTTATGCTACTCTCTATGAGGTTCTGTTACACTTTATGAGGTTATGCTACTCCCTATAACGTTATGTTACTCTTTATGAGGTTAAGCTACTCCCTATGAGGTTATGTTACTCTTTATGAGGTTATGAACTATGATGTACTCCTTACCCTCATGTATGATTTGGGGTTATGAACTCATACTATATCTCTCACCCTCTAGTATAAAGTAATTGAATAAGCTAATTATGTTATCTTAATGGGTTAAGTAAGCTATGAAAGAATGGATATTTTCAAGCATGTTTTACTACAAGCATTGTCCATGCATGCCATATTTTTATATTGTGCCTATTGCCTATTGCCTATTGTTATGCATTTTGATTACATTGCCTATCTCTTGTTGTATTGTATCCCACATACTTAGTATATTTCAACGTACTAACACATACTCTATGCCTACATGATATGATCATGTAGGAACCGAAGCCCCGCTTGAGCATCTCCACCCATGTGGCTAGTACAATTTCACTCAAGCTTATTGGTGAGTCCTTCATTCCGGGGATATTGGTCTATATTTCTTATCTTATGTATTGATTCCTTCTTCTTTATTGCTATTTTGACTATAAGGGTGAGCCCGATTGCTTTGTCTTACCCCCCCTAAGTATCTATGTTAAGAGGTGTTATTGGACAAATTATGTATTACATTTGAGCTTTGACTCATCTATATTATTTAATTATTAAACTCCCTCTTTCTCGCTTCGTTCTACTTTCCCTTGTTCATGTTTCTTATGATGTTTTATATTGCTCCTGCAACCAAGGATGTGTAATGATATGCTATGAGGCTTGTTTGAGGCTCCTTCGGGTTCCCCATTCGCTGGTCACGTCTAGGCCCTAGGCTTGTGTTGTGACGGTAATGCAGAGCGGAGATTAGTAACACAGAAATTAGTAATGCAGGGATTATTTTTTATCAAGTATTTGGTTCATCGCTTCTCATTTGATCTTGTGCTTGATTTAAAACTCTACAAAAAGGTTCTTTCCAATTGTACCTTGAATTATTATGAAATTTTCTATTTCATGTAATTAGATCAAAGTAAATTTTTTGATGGCTTCTAACTAGTTAGAAGAACAATAATTTTGTCATCATGTTTGCTATTTTCTCACTTGAATTGTTTGAGAATAAATAGTTGTAATCTTAATAAATTCATTACTAATAAAATGTCAATTTTTAATTTTATAAAGATAGACCATCTATTATTAAAATAGAAAAGATAGACAAATAATTGTCAATTAGACAATCCATATTTACACATAAAAATTTGGAAGGTTTAGTTTTGATATCATGTTTATGTCTTACAAGGTCACTCAACTTTGAGAATATATTTAATATCATTAGATTTTGTTTTGTATCGATAAAATCACTGAATTAAATTAATTATATAAAAAATTGACATGGCAAAATATTTTTTTGTTGATTATGTAAATATAAAACCACAAATAAATAAAATTTAAAAATTAACATGATAAATTTATTTATTTTTATATTATAAAAATATAAACTCATAAATAAATAAAAATTTTAAATTAATTTATTCAAATAAATTTATTAGTATAAAATTATAAATATAAAATATAAAATCAAGGAGTCACGGGGAAGCTGAGAAGACACATTTTGGAAAACTTTCAGATGGAAAGATGTAGAACTATCTGGAAAACATTACTTAATAGGTCAAAATGTAAGGAGAGGATTTGGGCCTTTGGGTCGTTATGGTTGTGGAACATGTTTTAATTTAAGAGTTTAATTTTTTTAAAAAAGATGTAAAAGTGTAAAAGAATTTAAAAAATATTTTTATCTTTATATATAAGTTTCATGGTATTAAATTTAAGATATTAGTTAATATACTTCCAAATGAGATGAATTAATTAATACTATGTATGAGGTATTAATCAATACATTAATTAGTTTTACATGGGTCTAAATTTCAACAAAAAATAATATTAACTAATGCCATTCCCTTAATTCCTACTACTAAATGACTCCTTCGTCTTTAACAAAGGTTGCTTGATAATTTACTCATGATTTTGCTATGTCAAGTCAATTCAAG
Source organism: Solanum sejunctum (assembly GCA_025642045.1). Classification (NCBI taxonomy): domain Eukaryota; kingdom Viridiplantae; phylum Streptophyta; class Magnoliopsida; order Solanales; family Solanaceae; genus Solanum; species Solanum sejunctum. The sequence goes on along the minus strand of JAOTQJ010162573.1, from coordinate 1,943 downwards.
ACATTAGAATCCCTGAAGAAATATAGAAAGAACACAAGAGAACCACAAACATAAAGTTAAATTAAAGCAATCTTGAATTATTTGTTTGATTATTTAATAAATAAATATTTCTCTATTTATATTATTCATTTAAAAATAATTAATAAATAACAATAATTATTATACAAGTTCCTATATATTAAAAAAAAATATCTTCTCTGGAATACTAAGGTTAAAAAAAAGAATTTTCTAGAAAATCTTTAAACTATAAAGTAACCCACCTAAAACATTCTTTTCCTTCCAATAAATTAGTTTAGGATACAATGTTTTATATGTGTGTATCACGTTAATTAATAAAATCATATATAAATGGAATGCGGTCCATCTTTGACTAATTTATAACATGGTTACATATAATTTTTTAGGTAAATTATATTCATTTTTATGTTTTTTCATATTAGGTTCTGTTTGAAAAGTCACCCTGATAATTAGATTTAGTGTAATTATACTATTTAACTTGTTTGGTTTGTCAGGTAATTTGGGTGTAATTACAATATTTAATTCATGGGGGGAGGTTGTGAATTGCAGTTAATTATACAGTGTAATTACAATATGAATTTTTTTCAATTTCTTTCTTTTATTTCTTTGTTTTATTTTTTTATTTTTATAATATTATTTTTTATAATTATTTTAATATTTCTTAAAATAGTTTTTATTTTATAATATTTATTTTTTATTTCATTCTTATTCGCAACCTTTACATCTTGGTGATTCCGTGTAATTTTCATATTATCTTATTTATTTATTCATTGGTATGATTTTATTAGTATTTTAATTTTTAAAATAAAGTAGAATTCCTTATTGAATAAATTTTATAATCTTAAAATTTTCTTTAAAACATCTTTATATGCACTATGTTGAAATTTGACATAAGAGTATTAAAATTTCTTATTTTGAGTTTGAAATCTATGTTATATTTTTAATTTCATTTGTGTGGGTAGTATATGACTTCATATATTACGTTAAAACCCATTTCTTTTTTTAGTTAGATTTGATAGATTATTTTTTTGATAAATATTTTGATAATTTAGCTATGATATTATATTTAGGATAAAAAACTTAACATTTTAAGAATCTATACTTTTATCAGATATTGTATTTCATTTGTTCGTATAAAAGTTATATTTTTAGTTTTTATGATTACTTTAATTAAAATATAACAACAACAACAATAACATACCTAGTGAAATCCCACAAGTTTGATCTGGGAAGGGTAGAATGTACGCAGACCTTACCACTACCGTGTAGAAGTAGAGAGACTGTTTCCTGGGAACCCTCATCTCAAAACCCATAAGCAGAAAGAACTAGATATGACAAAAAGGAAAGGGAAGGGAACAAAAAGAGTGACTAATAATGAATAGCACATGACAGTATGTAAATATGATAAAACTAATACATAATACGATATGATAATGAGAACACATGATAAAAAATACGTCCGCCACCTAACCCTATTATACCCCAAGGCCATGCATCCACCTAACCCTATCAATTAGCTTGCTACTCTAATTCGCGACCTCCACTTCTTTCTATCTAAGGTCATGTCCTCAGTGAAATAAAGTTCCGCCATATCGTGTCCAATTACCTCCCCCCAGTACTTCTTCGGTCTACCTCTATCCCTTCGTGTATCTCCCAAAACTAACCGTTCGCATTTCCTATCAGGAGCATCGGTACTCATTTTCTGCACATGTCCAAACCATCGCAATTTCGTTTCCCTCATCTTTTCGGCCATTGGGCCACCTCTAGCTTCTCTTGAGTGGTCTCATTCCTAACCTTGTCACTCATGGTGTAACCACACATCCATCTCAACATCCTCATCTCTGCGACATGCATCTTCTGAACATGTGCATTTTTAATTGGCCAACACTCCACCCCATACAGCAATGATGGTCTAACCACCACTC
>JAOTQJ010162562.1:0-27501 GCA_025642045.1 Solanum sejunctum | reverse complement strand
TGAATTCAAATTTGAAGAAAAAGGGTCGGTTGATTCCCACTTAGATTTGTGTGGGGGACAAGACCGTTAGGGGTGCGAGTTTACAGGGAAAACATTTGGTTTTGTTGGGAGAAACGACACTGGGTTTTCTGGTTTTTTGGTCGCTATTTTTTGGTTTTCTGTTCGCCAGTTTTTTCTGGGTTGTTGAAGATGAAAATGGAAAAAGGGAGAAGAAGAAGCGGGTGAAGGAGATGGGGATTTGAAGGAGGTGATGAAGGTGGAGGAGGATGGTGGACGGCGGGAGGTTTTGGTTTTAGGTTTTTGTTTTGTTGAAAATGGAGAAGAAGATGGTGATAAAATGGAATTGGGGGCGCGTGTGCATCTAATTTTTTTATTTTTGTAAAAAAAAATCATTGAAATAAAATAAAGACTCGGTAATTAATTTGACACCGTGGAGGGTAAAAATTGGGTGTCAACAATGGGCTAACATCCTGTGACAAGTATGTATGGTAGCTCAACTCCTACCTGTAAGAATGTGTAGCCTGATGCTACTGCGATATGCTAGTTGTGAGGCACTTTGTTGACTGCATGTTGTACTGTAGACTGTATCTTAAGTAGATATAGTTCCAATAGGCTCATTTATTCTGGATGGTTGGTATAGATATGACTCTACTAGATTTGATTGTCCGGATACTTGTGATATACCTATCGATTTTTCATGGGTTAGAGTTCTAGTTGACTATTCTTAGCTTCGAGGCCCAGTTGATTTTTCTTAGGCTTGAGTCCCTATTGATTGTGTTAGGAGGATTCTTTCCCTATTGATTATGTTAGGAGGATTCTTTCTCCTGCGGGGGATATGTCCCATGTACATGTATGTTGTCAGACCATCTGACCCTGGTTGATACCTCAATTGGAGGCTAGGTCGGGAAGGTAGTTTGAGGCCTCGAGTGACAGTTAGGGGTTCAAGCCCCCAAGTGATAGTTAGGGGTTCGAGGCACCAAGTAATAGTTAGGGGTTCAAGGTCTCAGGTGACGGTTAGGGGTTCGAGGCCCCATGTGATACTATATCCTGCACTGGTTGTGATCTAATACCATATTTTACTGACCCTTGTACCCCCTCCACCTATTCATACCCTATTTGTGTGTGGGTGTACCTCCTGGGCTTATTGACACGACCTAAGCCGAGGGCTTAAACGTGACACCGCAAATGGGGAACCCAAAGAAACCCTAAACTAGCCTCTTAGCATATCAATCACATATCCTTGGTCGCGGAAGCAAAAATAACACCAACACCAACAAGAGGTATAAATAATGAAAAAGTGACTGAGGGAAGTCTCCGATAATTCTAAACATTCAAGGGTCAAGCTCATAGCTCAAGTACATCAATTGTTCCAACAATAACTCTAACATAGATTGGAGCGAGGTATAAGACACTTTTCGGGCTCACCCTCATATTACCAAATGTTCAAACATAAAGAATATCTAGTAGTAAGAGTAGCATAGCTAGTGTCCCCAGACTTGACGACTCACCAAAGCGTATCTTCTGAAATGCCAAAACTAGCCACATGGAGGATAATCGAGAGGTGCTCCAGTTCCTACATGGTAACGTCATATAGGTATAGAGTATGTGTAAGTATGTTGGAATGTACTAAGTATGTGTGATTCAATGGGACAGGAATCATAAGCCATAATAACAAAATGCTTAATCATAATCAATGAACATAAGCTCAATACAGAATATATGCTCAAACCTTACACAAACATGCATAAGAATGGTCAAGTAGCCACCCACACACCTTACGGTATATCCTTTTCTGAGAGTGTTGCCATTACCTCTACTTTATGAGATATCCTTTTGAGTAGGCGGTATGAGGTGTGTCCGACCTTACGATAAATCACTTTGATAAGAGTCATGGTTGATTCTACCTTACGGCATGGCATCACTTCGATAAGAGTCATGATTGATTCTACCTTTCAGCATGGCCTTAACAGTAGAAGTTAATAGGTATCCTTACCTTACAACATAATCTCTTTGGTACGAATATAAGATGCACTTACCTTATAATACAATCTTATCGGCAAGATAGGTCGTACCTCACGGTATGACCTTTTCGGTAGGTTATCCCTATATTATGATATAATCTTTTAAGTAGGAGTCATGAGTTACTCTACCTTATGGTATGACCTCTTTGGTAGGTTGTGCCTACCTTACGATATAATTGTTTAGGTAGAAGTACAAAAATAGCTCATAAAACCATCACATCAAGGAATCAGGAAAGGACTTCATATTTCTCATGAGAGTGAAACATAGTATGAAGGTTCAAAATTTTATTTTAGATCATGGAAACTTTTCAAGTGTTTAGTACATGTTTGGGAACCCACAAATTATAATAACATGCTTGTCAAGTAAAATCATACAATAATCCTTCATCAACATCAAGAATCCTTGCCAAGACATTTTATCAAACACTTGGTGGGTATGCAATGCTAGTTCAAAATGGTGCAATTCAAGAGTGATATAATATGAGAATACTCACGGTAAATCAAACCACCAACATATAGTAAAACCTTCATGTAATATACCTTAAATCCATCATCAAATCTCATAATAGATCATAGTTTCATAGCTCAAAACATGCATACTCTCAATAGACAAAACTCTTTCATAGTACATGCTTGAAATAGATAGTCATGTATAATAAATCAATATTTCATAAAACCCAAATATAATTTATACTCATAATCCATAATAGAAGATCTCCATAGATAGTATAACTTGAAAACATACAATTTTCATAAAAATGGAGATTGGTCTCCATTGGTGAAAGGAGCCAATGGATAAATCCTACATACCTAAATTTGGGGATCCCTTGATGTAGACTTGAAGGAGAGTTGAAGCTTGAAGGAAGTTCTTGAGATCCAGAATTAAGCTTGGGCCACTTGAATTTGGATGAAATATTTGTTCAAGTGTCAGAGAGGGCTTTGAGAGGGTTTTGAGTAATATATAGTTGAAAATGGCTAAGTTTAGGTGATTTCACACATAAGTGGTCATAGGGCTATGACCCCAATGCCTTAGGCCAAAACAAGAAAAATAAGGAAGTCACGACACTGCTCCACAATAGGTCTGCGTCATAGAGCCATTGCTGACAACTTTTGTCTCCAAACATTTTGAGAAAATTAATTTTCACTATAGGTCTTCTAAAATCTGGGATATACCCATTTTTAATTTTACCCCTGATCAAGAATATGAAGTTGGATCTTCAATATCATGCATGAATTTTGAGATATATGAAAATTATGATTATGGGCATTTTCGAAGGACATTTTTGGGGCGTTTCAATATCTCCCCCTTGGGAAGATTCGTTCTCGAATGTCAAAGAAACATACATAAAAGAAGTAATCATGAAGATTTCAACCTAACATGAATGCAACAAATGGACTCTAACATCATTTTCAAAAATCTCAATATGAATGTCAAAAATCACCATACACTTCTCAACATAAATATGAATACATGCAAAATGATATTAGGGCTGAAACTTAAGAGAAGAAATCATAGAAAGGACTTAGTTTACTATCGTAAGAATAATAGAGTGAAATAGGTACTGATATTGCCTCTTTGTGTCTGCTCCATCTTCCTAAGATACTTTTGACTTGTCATTTCCTCCAAAGAGCCTTGACAGGTGCTACATCTTTGTTTCTCAATATTTCCATATGTCCATCTAATATCTCTATCGGGACCACCCCATATGTCAATTCATCCTTTACAACACCCACAACCACAAAGTACTTGGGTCACCAACACATCTCCATAACATAGATACATGAAAGACCGGATGAACCATATCCATAAGCAACTTTACCAATTCTACTCAGCACTCTATAAGGACCCACAAACCTTAGGTTCAATCCCCTTTCTAGCCAACTCGGATTGCACCATTCATGTGTGGGACTTGCAAGTGAACCCAATCATCAACACAAACACATATAGCCTACTTTAGAACCTAAAGACACCATCTCCTTCTTTGGAGAAAACATCCACTTCACCATCTTCCACCAAAGCATTCAAATCTAGCAAGGCGGGGTCAAGGTCTTGCTTTAAATTGACCTCATCACTCAAAGAAGATTAGAAACCATCAAAACCACTACACTATTATTTTTAACTTCATCAAACCTCATTCTCAACCCAGCCAACCGGCGTACTTCTCAAACCACCCTTTTTGTTACCCAAGATTCACACTTATCATATTTAACAAACATCCTCTCAGCCCCCAAGATTGCAACATCACCCTCAAATGACTCATAAATTCTTCTTTATTTCAGAAATAAATCAATATACCATCAGAAACTACCACATATATATCAAGGTAGGGTTTAAAGATCCTATTCACGAGATCCACAAGCATAGCCAATGCATTAGTCAAACCAAAGGACATTACCACAAATTTAAATTATCGAGGACATCAAGAAACTCATTAACTACTGGGACTGACTCAATAGGAAGGATTTTAGACTCAATATCCCTAACCCTTACAAGACGGTAAGTACAACCCTTAAGGATAAATTTGGGCCTTTAGACAAGAAATGAATCTACCTTCACTTACCACTTTACAAATTTCCAACTAAAGTACAGACTCATTAGGGATTTGGAATCTAACCTTACCGGTTCTATAATCAATGGAAGCAGGATATGCATGTAACCAATTCACTCCAAGGACAAACTCAAACCCACCATGCCAAGTTCAACAAAATCACAAAAAAACACTTTATGAAATAATGACATGGGACAATCCCCTATAGACTTTTGTAGCAACAATAGACTCACCAATGGGGTAGCCATCTAAATGGTTCATATAACAACTGGGAATACACATGAAGCTTATTAGCAACAAAAATAATAATAAAAGAAATAGTGGCAACCAGACCTATAAAAACATGCACAACAAAATCAAAAACCTATAACATACCGAAAACAACATCGGGCACCTCATCCCCTCCTTGCCTTGCTTGAAGAGCATAGAACTGATTATGTCATGAAGCACCCCCTTATTGGCCTTCTTAAGCCCCTTGATCAACATGACTACCTTGACCTTGTGGTCGGCTATCTTTACCCTATTTTTGAGCATGTGGGCAATCCAGGATTTTGTGGCACATCTCACCACACCCAAAGTATGCACCCTGCTTCTCTAACATGTTCCACCATATTTACTTTCACATTTTGGGCATCTAGGATGAGTCTCCCTATCACTACCTTCTTGGAGCCTTAGGTAAGGCACCTCATCCTTGGCAACCCTTTTGTTCAGAGCAGTACAAGATCCTTGGCCTTAAAACTCGAGACCTTGTTGAAGTCGGTCAGCCTCAAACAGATCCCTCATGGACTCCCCACTTCTCTTCTTCCTAAGTTTCTCACCCTCAAGTTGTTCAACAAAGGTCATGAGCTGAGACAAATCCATATCAATTACAAGCATCGTGGTATGGCACTCTTCATTTATCAAGTTGGATACCCCCACGACATAAACTTTTTCATCCTTGATCTAGGTTCGGTGACCAACTTACGAGCATACTTAGAGAGCTTATTGAACTTAAGGGAATAGTCCCTCACACTTATAGAACCTTGCTTATGATTCATGAACTCTATCATTTTAGCCTCTCTCAACTAGATAGGGAATAACAGGTTAAGGAAGATGGCTTTGAACTCCTCCCAAGAAATAGCATCATGATTTTCCTCTTCATCTCCCACTGCACAAACCAAATTTGAGCCACCCCTTTGAGTTAGTAGGCCGCCAAGTTTGTCATGACCCAAGCCTAGGGCCTAGACATGACACTGTGAATGAGGAACCCAAAGGAACACCAAACTAGCCTCCTAGCATATCAATCACACATCCTTGGTCGCGAAAGCAAAAATAACAACAAGAGGTATAAATAAGGGAAAGGGACTAAGGGAAGTCTCCGATAATTATAAACGTTCAAGAGTCACGCTCATAGCACAAGTGCATCAATTTTTCCAACAATACCTCTAACATAGATTGGAGCGGGGGTCGAGACACTTTTAGGGCTTACCCTCATAGTACCAAATGTTCAAACATAAAGAGATATCAAGTAGTAAGAGTAGCAAAGATAGTGTCCCTGGACATGACGACTCACCAAAGCTTATCTTCTGAAATGCCAAAACTAACCACGTAGAGGATGATCGAGAGATGCTCCGGTTCCTACATGGTAACATCATGTAGGCATAGAGTATGTGTTAGTATATTGGAATATACTAAGTATGTGGGATCAATGCAACAAGAATCACAAGCCATAATAACAAGATGCTTAATCATAATCAATGAACATAATCTCAATACGGAATATATGCTCAAACTTTACACAAACATGCATGAGAATGGTCAAGTAGTCACCTACACACCTTATGGTATAGCCTTTTCGGATAGTGTTACCAATATTCCTACTTTATAAGATAGTCTTTTGGGTAGGTGGTACGAGATGTTTCTTACTTTATAATACAGTCACTTCGATAAGAGTCATGATTGATTCTACCTTAAGGCATGGACTCATCAGTAGAAGTTAAGAGGTATCCTTACTTTACAACATAATCTATTTGGTAAGAATATGAGATGTACTTACAATATGATACAATCTTATCGGTAAGAGAGGTCATACCTCATGGTATGACCTTTTGGGTAGGTTATCCCTATCTTATGATATAATCTTTTAAGTAGGAGTCATGAGTTACTCTACCTTATGGTATGGGCTTTTCGGTAGGTTGTGCCTACCTTACGATATAATTGTTTAGGAAGGAGTATAAAAATAGCTCATCAAACCATCACATCAAAGAATCACGAAAGGACTTCACATTTCTCATGAGTGTGAAACATAGCATAAAGGTTCAAAATTTTATTGTAGATCATGGAAACTTTTCAAGAGTTTAGTACATGTTTGGGAACCCACAAAGTATCATAAAATGCTTGTCAAGTAAAATCATAAAATAATCCTTCATCATCATCAAGAATCCTTGTCAAGACATTTTATGAAACATTTGGTGGGTATGTAATGCTAGTTCAAAATCATGCAATTCAAGAGTGAAATAACATGAGAAAACTCGAGGTAAATCAACCCATCAACACTTTGTAAAACCATCATGCAAGATATCTTAAAATCCATCATTGAATCTCATAATAGATCATAGTTTTATAGTTCAAAACATATATAGTCTCAATAAACAAAACCCTTTCATTGAAATGATCCAAAAAGCACCCGAAAATGTTTCTCAAAAGTTCCCCGAATCATAATTTTTATATATATCAAAATTAGAGTGTGATATCAAAAATCTGACTTCATATTATTGAGCTGGGGTCAAAATTGAGTTGGAAATGTTTGTAACCTCAACTTTAGAGCAAATGAATCAGATTTCAATTTCCCAAGATTTGCTTATCCAGAATAAGTCTGCGCCCCTAGCGCGAGGAGGACAAACAGCGGACTAGTGTTATTTTTGGCCAGTTATTTTGAGTTCGGTCCAAGACTTTTGGGTCTTCGGCCTAAACCTTCCCATGAGTGAAAATACCTATACTTAGTCATATTTCACCTTTATATCATACAAGTCACTCCCAAATACTCTCTCAAATACTTATACAAGTATTTCACCCCAAATTTCAAGTCCCAAAACTCGGACGGATCTTAAGGATTTCACTCAAGCTTCAAGTCTCCATTTCCAATCTTCATCAAGAATTCTCCAAAGCTAAGGTATGTGGTTTCATCCATAGGTTGCTTTCACCCATGAAGGTCAAACTTCCTTTTTACTTAAATTGCGTGATTTCAAGGTGATTTACTTATGGGTCATACTTATTATGAATTAGAATATGAACTATGTTGGAGTTTCATGAAACTGTGACTATTTTAGCATGTTTTGAGCTACAAATTGAAGATTTATAGTAGGATTTAATGAAGGGTTTTGATGTATATTTCTTGAAAGTTTTACCAAGTATTGATGGATGATTTTATATTGAATTTTATGGCATAATATCATCCCTAAATTGCATGATTTTATACTAGCACTACACACCCACCAAGTGTTTAATAAAAAGTTCGATTATGATTTCTTGAGAAATTGAAGGCCCAATGCATGTCTTGTGAGTTGAATAACTTTATGATGATCAAAATTATGTATGTATATAATATTCTCCTATATCATGTTGAGAATTATCCATACCCCATTTGGGGGATTGTGAGCTCGGGTAACCATATCGAGGGGTTTGTGCCTTGATAACTATGTTGAGAGGTTTTGCACCTTGATAACTGGATTGAGGGGTTGGTACCTCAATCACCATGGGTGGTAGGGTGACATGCTCCACCTACCAATTATGGATTTGGTACCTTAATCACTATGGGTAGTAGGGTGAGATGATCCACAACCAATTGAGGGGTCGGTACCTCAATAGACCATGAACTCTATAATGATGATCTCTCTTTGCACATGTATTAAATTCTATGTAAGTATAATTTACTTCAAGCATTTTTCATGCATGCCATATTGCCATATGCTACTCATTGCCTATGCTTATGCATTTCAATTATGTTGTTTCTCTCTTGTTGCATTGCATCCAACATACTTCATACATTTAAATGTACAAACGCATACTCTATGCCTACATAATGTCACTATGTAGGAACCGAAGCTCCACTTGAGCATATTTACCCATGTGGCTAGTACGATTCCTCTCAAGCAAGTTAGCGAGTCCTCCATTCCGAGAATAACGTCTATGATCTCATGCTATGTACTAAGACTATCTTTCAATTATGTATGTATTCATTGTGAGGATAAGCCTGGTTGCTTGTCTTGGCCCTCGCTTATATCTAAGTTTTAGAGGTGTTGTTGTCCATGTTATATATTGAGCCTTGACTCTCTTATTTTGATATTTATGATACCAAAGTTTCCCTATCAAAGCACTGGGTTATTAATAGTCCTCAGAATCCAACACACTACGTTAATTAGTCATATTAATGGTCATATTGTGTACCACATTTTTGAGTAGGAGGCTACGAGATGTTTTAGGAATTATTTCCCTTCTTTTTGATCTATGTTGTGCTCTAGAAGTTAAGGTAAGTCCCCCCTTGCCTGCCCCCAAATGATAATTCTTTGCTATACTAGATTATGCCTAACATAATAGTAAGGAGAGCCCTCACTCCCGAGGAACAATCAGCTCATGGTGAGCTACGAGATGCTCTCACTTTGCTTGATCAAGCTATGGCCAATCAATTCAATCAATGGGCCAAAGTCAATCATGCTCCTATCCTGGGATCTAGGGTGAGAGGCTTCATAAGGATGAACCCATTGGAATTCTATGGGTCTAAGGTAGATGAGGGCCCTCAAAAGTTCATTGATGAGGTCTACAAGGTATTAGCTATCATGGGTGTTAGATCAGAAGAGAAAGCAGAGTTGGCAGCCTAGCAACTCAAAATGGTAGCACAAATATTATTTAATCAAAGGAAGGAGGAGAAGGGAATTAATAATGTGGTATTTTGGGAGGAGTTTGAGGCGACTTTTCTTAATCTGTTCTTCCCTCTTAAGCTTAGGGACTCCAAAATGGTGGAGTTTATGAATTTGAAACAAGGATCTATTAGTATGAGGGAGTATGCCCTCAAGTTCAATCAACTCTCTAAATATGCTTCCCATTTGGTTGCTAACCAAAGGTATAGAATAAACAAGTTCGTGATAGGTGTATCCGATTTGATGAATGAGAAATGTCGGTCCACCATATTGATAAGTGACATGAATTTGTCCAATTTAATAACCTATGCCAAAAAATGGAGAAAACATCGAGAAAGAGGAGTAATGAGGCCAAGAGGGCCAGTTTTGAGGAACAATTCTAAAGTCAAAAGGGTGCTAGTTCCATCAAGGCCAAGGGTCTTCTCATGCTTCTAATAGGAGGGTTGCCAATGACTTCCCAAGAGCCAAGGTGTTGGTGGTTTGGTTCCTAATAATGTGTATTAAAAATGTAGTAGTGATCATATGGGCCCATGTTTGAAAGACACTAATGCATATTATGGATTTGGGGAAGTGGGTCACAAAAAGATTATTGTCCTTATAACCGCAACAAGGGTAAGAAGGTTCATCCATAAAGTGCAAATGCAGTTCCTTTGGGGAGAGGTGGTCAAAAAGGTGGTGCCCCAATGCATAATTGATTTTATGCACTCTAAAAGAGACAAGGCGTTGAGGAGGCTCCCAATGTCTTTACCGGTATGTTAAAAGTCTTTGATTTTAATGTTATGCATTGATCGATCTGGGTGCCACTCTTTCTTTTGTTACCCCTTTTGTTGCCAAAAAATTCCATGTTGAGCTTGAATTATGATATGAGTTTTATGAGGTGTCTACTCCTATTAATGCATCCATTAATGCTAGAAAGGTTTATAGAAATTGTCCTGTTTACATCTTGTATAAAATATTGCCTTGTGATCTTGTTGAGTTGGGTATGATTAATTTTGATGTCATTCTTGGGATGGATTGGTTGCATGCATACTATGCCTCTATTGATTATAGAACCTGTAGGGTCAAATTTCAATTCCTAAATGAACCGCCCTTGAGTTGGGAGATTCATCATGTAGTGGTCAAAGGTAGGTTTATCTCTCGCATTAAGGCATAAAAGTTGACTTCTGAAGGGTATATCTATTATCTTGTGAGGGTTAAGGATTTTGAGTCCAAAGTCCTTCCTATAGAGTCGGTTCTGGTATTAAATGAATTTCTTGATGTATTTCCAAGTGACCTTCCCCATGTTCCTCCCAAAAAGGAAATAGGTTTTGGTGTAGACCTCTTTCCTGATACTCAACCCAATTTTATTCCCCCTTATCGTATGGCCGTCACGGAGTTAAAGGAGTTCAAAGAGAAATTAAGAGACTTGTTGGAGAAGGATTTTATTAGGCCTAACCAATTACCTTGGGGTGCACCAATGTTTTTTCTGAAGAAGAAGGATGGGTCTCTTTGAATATGTATTGACTACCGAAAACTTAATAGGGTTACCATCAAGAATAAGTACCCCCTCCCAAGATTTGATGATTTGTTTAACCAACTTCAAGGGGCAAGTCACTTCTCTAAGATTGATATTCGGTCAAGGTATCATCAAGTGAAGGTGAGGGACTAGGTATGCACATTATAAATTTTTGTTTATGTTCTTTGTGTTGACCAATGCATCGGCCACCTTCATGGATCTTATGAATGGGGTTTTTAAACCCTGCCTTGATTTGTTTGTTGTGGTATTCATTGATGATATTTTAATCTATTCACACAGTGAGAAGGAGCATAAGAGTCATTTGAGGGTAGTACTACAAAGATTGAGTGAAGAGAAGTTGGATGCTAAGTATGAGAAATGTGAATTTTAGTTGAAGGAGGTTGATTTCCTAGGTCATATAGTGTTGGGGGATGGCATCAAGGTGGATCCTAAAAAGACGTATGTGATTAGAAATTGGCCTAGACCATTAACCCCATTGGATATTAGGAGCTTCTTAGGCTTAACAGGTTACTATTGGAGGTTCATGAATGAGTTTTGTTCTATTGCCTCTCCCATGACTAAGTATACTCAAAAGAACGCTCAATTTATGTGGATCGATGAGTGTGAAAAGAATTTCCAAACCTTGAAAGATAAGCTTGTGTCCTTTCCTATATTGTCACTACCAGAAGAACTACAAGGATTTATTATGTATTGTGACGCTTCTAGAGTTAGGTTGGGTTGTGTGCTGATGCAAAATTATAAGATGATAGATTATGATTCTAGACAACTCAAAGTGCATGAAAATAATTATACTACTCATAATCTTGAATTAGCCGTTATGGTCTTTGCTGTGAAAATTTGGTGTCACTATTTTATGGGGTGCATGTTGATGTATTCACCGATCATACGAGTCTCCAATATGTCTTCACTCAAAAGGACCTTAATTTGAGATAAAGAAGGTGGTTAGAACTTCTTAAGGACTATGATATAAATGTAGATTATCATCCCGGTAAGGATAATATGGTCGTTGATGCTCTGAGTAGGGTGTACATGCATAGACTAGTACATGTTGGTGATTATGGAAAAGGGGTGGTTAGGAAGGTCTATCAATTGGCTAGATTGGGATTTAGGTTGGAAGAGGTGGATAATGGGGATGTTGTGGTACTTGATGGGCCCAAATCTTCGTTGGTTGAGGAGGTGCTAAGAAAGATCTTGCCTCGTTTTGTTAGAATTATAGGCAGTGGCAAAGGGTGGTAAGGTAGAGGCTTTCTCCCAAGGGGGCGATGGTGTCCGTAGATGCCAAGGTAAGTTATGTGTGCCTTGTGTTGATGGATTAAGAGAAAAGATTCTTGATGAGACTCATGGTTCTTCCTATTCTATTCACCCTGATTCTACTAAGATATATAGAGATTTGAGAGAGGTGTATTGGTGGGGAGGTATGAAGGGCGACATTGCCAAATTTGTTTTCAGTCATCATAGTTACCAATAAGTCCAAGCTGAACACAAAGGCTGGGTAGATTAACCCAAGACATAGAGATTCCTACATGGAAGTGGGAGGAGATTAATATGGATTTTGTGGCTGGGTTGCCTAAGACTAGAAAGGTTTTTGATTCCATTTGGGTTGTGGTTGATAGGATAATGAAATCAGCTCACTTTCTACCAGTTAAGACCACATATGGGGTTAAAGATTATGCTAGGTTGTACATTCGTGACTTGGTGAGATTGAATAGGGTTCCTTTGTCCATCATATTAGATTGTCGTACTCAATTTACTTCACATTTTTAGAGGTCCTTTCAAAGGGGTCTTGGTACAAAAGTTAAACTTATATGGCCTTCCACCTCAAACGGATGGCCAAGCCGAAAGAACTATTCAAACACTTGAGGACATGCTTAGGGCTTGTGTATTGGAGTTTAAGGGTAGTTGGGATTATCATTTTCCATTGATAGAGATTTCTTATAAGAATAGCTATCATTCTAGCATCGGTATGGCTCCTTTTTAGGCTCTCTATGGTAGACATTGTAGATCACTGATTGGGTGGTTTTAGGTTGGAGAGGTAGCTTTTTTGGACTAGATCTGGTTATGGAGGCTTTTGAGAAGGTTAGGATGATTAGGGAAAGGTTGAAAATAACCCAAAGTCATCAAAAGTCCTATGCCAATATGAAGAGAAGGGATCTTCAATTTAAAGTTGGTGATTGGGTCTATTTGAAGGTGTCGCCCATGAAGGGTGTGGTTTGTGTTGGTAAGAAGGGTAAATTAAGTCCAAGATTTGTGGGTCCTTATAGGGTGATGAGGAGGATTGGTAAGGTGGCCTATAAGTTGGAGTTTCTTAGTGAGATGGAATTGGTTCATCCGGTCTTCCATATGTTTATATTGAGGAAGTGGGTGGGTGATCCGAATACTATTATGCATCTTGATGTTGTGGGTGTTGTTGAAGACAACTTGAGTTATGAAGAGGTTCCGGTTCAGATTTTGGATAGACAAGTGAAGATATTGAGGAATAAGGATGTGGCTTCCACTAAGGTCCTTTGGAGGAATCAACAAGTTCAAAGTGTTACTTGGGAGGCCGAAGCGGACATGTAAAAGTGATATCCTTATCTCTTCCATTCCACTTAAGCCTAAGGTACTAATTCTAAGTCCTCAATATGATCTCAAGTCTTCAGTTCAGCCCTCAAGTCATTGCGTACATTAATGTTAAAATTGACAAGTTGATGATGATTTTACACTTATATTGGAAATTATGAGATGATGTTTAAGTGCACTGTTGCATTCTTATGTGGGCTGAAATTATCTTGTCTAAATCTCTCATATACCTTTATTTGACATTCGAAGATGAATATTCCCAAGGGGGAGATGTTGAAATGACTCCAAAAAGTACCCAAAAATGTGCCTCAAAAGTGCCCAAAATCGTAATTTTCATATATCTCAAATTCCATGCGTGATATCAAAAATTTGACTTCATATTCTTGATCTGGGAGGTAAAATTGAGTATAAAATGAGTCCAACCCCAATTTTAGAGCAAACAAATCTCAATTTCAATTTCCCAAAATTTGCTTATCAAGAATGAGTCGTGCCCTTAACACAACGCGGCCAGGGTACGGACTAGTGTTATTTTTGTCTAATTATTTGAGTTCAGTCCAAGACTTTTGAGTCTTGGACCTAAGCCTTCCAATGCATGAAAATACATATACTTAGTCAAATTTCACTTTCATATCATACAAGGCATTCTCAAATACTCTCTCAAACACTTAGATAAACATTTCACCCCAAATTTCAAGTCCCAAAACTCATCTAGATCTTAAGGATTTCACTTAAGCTTCAAGTCTCCATTTCCAATATTCCTCAGGAATTCTCCATAGCTAAGATATGTTGGTTTCATTCATGGGTTCCTTTCACCCATAAAGTCCATGATTCCTTTTTACCTAAATTGCATGATTTCAAGTTGATTTAGTTATAGGTCTTATTATGAATTAGACTATGAACTATGTTGGAGTTTCATGAAATTGTGACTGATTAAGCATGTTTTGAGCAACGAATCTAAGATCCATTGTGGGATTTGATGAAGGATTTTGATGTATATCACTTGAGGGTGTTACCAAGTATTAATGGATGGTTTTACATTGAATTTTCTTGCGTGATTTCATCCTTAAATTGCATGGTTGTAAACTAGCAATACACACCTACTAGGTGTTTGATAAAATGTCTGGTTATGATTTCTTGAGGAAGCAAATGCTAAATGCATGTCTTGTGAATTGGATGACTTTATGGTGATAAAAGAAATATATATATATATATGAAATTCTCCTATATCATGTTGGGAATTGACCACGCCCCACTCGAGGTTTAGTAAGCCCGGGTAACCATGTTGAGGGATTTGTACCTTGATAACCGAGTTAAGCAGTTGGTACCTCATCACCACGGGTGGTAGGGTGAGACGCTCTACCAACCAATTAAAGGGGTGGTGCCTCAATCACCATGGGTGGTAGGGTGAGGTAATCCACCAACCAATTGAGGGGCTAGTACCTCAATACACTATGAATTCTATATTTATTGCCTCTCCTTACACATGTATTATGTTTTATGTAAGCATGATTTACTTCAAGCATCTTCCATGTATGTCATATTATTATATGCTACTCATGGCCTATGCTTATGAATTTTGATTATGTTGCTTATATCTTGTTGCATTGCATCCTACATACTTAGTACATTCAAATGTACAAACGCATACTCTATGCCTACATGTTATCATCATGTAAGAACCAGCGCCTCACTTGAGTATCTTTCATACATGGCTAGTACGATTTCTCTCAATCTAGTTGGTGAGTTCTCCATTCTTTGGACAACGTCTATGTACTAAGACTATCTTTATTTTATGTTTGTATTGACTATGAGGGTGAGCCTGGTTGCTTGTCTTCGCCCCTGCTCCTATCTAAGTTTTAGAGGTGTTGTTGGACATGTTATGTATTGAACCTTCACTCTCTTGTTTTTATGTTTATGTTACAAAATTTTCCCTTTATCCCCCTTGCCCTTATTATTAAGCTAATTATGTTGTTTAATTTCTTCCACGACCAATGATGTGTAATGATATGTTGAGAGGCTTATGTGGGGACCCTTCGGGTTCCCTATTCGCTGTGTCGCATCTAGGACCTAGGCGTGGATCGTGACATTTATAGTATAAGCTTGAAATAGATAGTCATGTATAATAAATCAATATTTCATAAAACCCCAACATAATTTGTACTCATAATCCATAATACAAGATAGACATAGATAGTACAACTTGAAAACATGCAATTTTCGTAAAAATGGAGATTGGGCTCCATGGGTGAAAGTACCCAAAGGATGAAACCCACATACCTAAATTTGGGGATCTCTTGATGTATATTTGGAGGAGACTTGAAGGTTGAAGGGAGTTCTTGATATCTAGTATTAAGCTTGGGACACTTGAATTTGGATGAAATAATTGGTTAAGTGTTAGAGAGGATTTTGAGACGGTTTTGAGAGGGTCTTGAGTGATATAAAGATGAAAAATGGCTAAGTATAGGTGTTTTCACACATAAGTGGGCATGGGGCCATGACCCTATGATGTGCTGTCAAAATACAACACATCTGATACCCAAAACAAGGGATTCTGTGAGTTCTTAATGCAACTTTTTATGATTTTTATGTGTTTTTGTGTTGTTCTGGCAGAAATGTTAGGTTGGCATGATTTTGAAGAAAAGTTTTAATTTTTGCTGAATCATAAGATATGCGAACTTACGAGTCATAGCCCAAGCTACGAGTCTAAAGGTGTACAGTAGCAAGAACAGAGACCAAAATTCAGAAATCTGCTAAGTGGAGGTCACCCCTGCGAGGACATCCTACGAGCCATAAGTCTCACAATGACCCATAGATGTGGCCTCGTAGCTGGAATCAGAGAGCTAATATCTTAGACCAAAAACAAAAGGCCATAACTACGAAAGGAACATACGAGTCGTAGCTCAAGTAACGACTCATATCCATGGGCTGTACTATTTTATTCCAAGATGCCAAGAACCTGATACGACACCCCAACTATGACTCCTAGGTCACCCTATGAGTCGTAACTACAAGGTGTACCAACTGCCAACTGTCTTTTCTGTGTTATTTTTAGGCTTTCTTTTAAACACTATAAATAAATTAAGTTAGGTTTTTGTGAAGTGATTTGAGATTTTAGAAGATAGGACTTGCCTTAGAATAATCTATCAAGAATATTTTAGGGTTTTAGATTAGTTTATTATTCTCTCTTTGAAAACCCATTTTTGGGATTGCAAATCTTGCTTTGTACTCATTGTTTATTAATCAAGCTTGTGGGTTTGGAACTTGTGGTTGGTACATTCTTTAGTGTCTCTGGTAAAACTTTCATTTTTGTCTTGTATTTGCATTTTTGCTTGTTCTGCCTTAGCCATGGTAGCTAAGCATCCACAACTTGGGGTTGTGGGAATCATGGGTAGTTGACTTTTAATAACGTAGGATTATTTTCAACGATTGGAGTTGGCATATATTGTCTATTTTCCTTCATTATGATTGTCGTTTGGTGGTGGCCAACACCAAACCCCGCCTACTATCACTAGCCTGACCAAGGTAGTAAAGAATAGGAAAAGAGAAGTAGATGACAGGATTCGATTAATGTGTTCTCATCTAATCAACCAAACTTTACCACGAGGAGGATGATTAGGATAATTGGTAATGGTTAGTTGGCACGCCATGGTGGCTGACCAAGCGCCATGGTGAAATTCGACCTTCACTTTCACAAGAGAGCTAAAAGAACCTAGGTTACCATCCTGCATACGAATTTCCAATTGTAGTTACGTTGCCTACGGTAATTGAGTCAACAAACCATGATAAACACAATTCTCAAGTTGTCCCTAAAATTGAGTGTTTTGTCACATAATCATTTCGTGTTTATTTTACTTTGTTTTTGAATCACAAAAATCCTTCCCCCATTTAGAGATTTTAGTTATTTATGCTTGAAATAATTAGTAGTGGATTCTTGTAGTCAAGCCCCGTATTCCCTGTGGATTCGACCCTAACCTTTAGTTAGGTTAATTTTTGACAGCGACCGCTTTCTTATTATCACGTGAACATCATCAAAAATTATGGCGCCGTTACCAGGGAATATGGCAAGGTTTTGACTTGAATTCACTATTAGTTAGTTCTAGTGTTAATTTCTATATTCTTGTGTATTTTACTTTAGTTTTTGTTTTTGTTAGTTGATTCTAAGTAAAGGTTGGCTGGCACTATGACTAAACAAAAGTTTTACATTGCAGATGACTTATTGGAAACCTTGCAGAGACAAGCCTTATATTATAGGCAAGAGTTTAAAGACCCCCAAATTCACCTGTAAAATTTTACTTAAACATTGAGGGGTGTCCTTGGGATAAGACATCCTGCTTTGAAGTCCATGGCTCTTCAAGTTTTCCCCATGACTCTCCAGAGTGAAGCTGCGAAATAGTGGTCAATTCTCCCACCCTATGTTTGCTCTAATTGGAGGGAAGTATAGAGATTCTTCCTTAGAACTTCCATAAGGAGTCCAACAAGCAAAAGCTACAAAACAACATCTGTATTTTCAAAAGAGTGTCAGAAGAACCTTTGGTAGTGGCTTGGGAAAGATACAAGCAGTGCTTGGCAGCGACTCAAAACTATGGTCTAATTGAGGATGAATTGGCAGCTAGTTTCTACCGAGCACTAACCTCCGAGCAATAAGGGCAGGTTGATGATTGCTTTAAGAGGACTATTAGGAGTTCATAAGACGACCATTTAATGAGATCACCAAGCATATGAACAAGCTATCTACAGGTGCCCAAGTCTACCAACCCTTTCAAGGACAAGCCGGACCATCCACTAGTGCATCTAAGGGAGCCTCAGGTAAACCCAAAAGCAAAAATGTGGCACATTGGCCAAGGTTACCATGCCAATATTACATCACTAATAAACTGACAAGGATTGAGCATATGCTTGAAGAAGTCCTAATCAAGGTAAATAAGCAAAGATGAAATCATCCGGGAGATAAAAATTGATGTCCTCAAATGTAACTACAAGGTGGAACAACAAACTATATCAATGCAAAGTCTTGGTGATAGGATGGAGCATCTTGTTAAGCAACTACATACAGTGCAGGATGAAGAAAGGAAGAGCAGAAGGAGTAGTAATGGGGATCATGGAGGAATCCGATTATCCGTGATGGTATAGTTGACCCACGACGTTAAACAAGGTGCTTCTTAGGAGGCAAACCAAACATCTTTTGTGTTTAGATTTATCTTTTGACATTTTCATTTATTTAGCTAATATAGAGGCAGTTAATACTTTATTTAGACTATTAAGACTTTGAACCAGTTGTGTCCTTGCATAATGGTGTATTTTGAGTATTTGGGTGTACAAACAAAAACAGAAACTGAAGAGTGGAGAGACACATGCTTGAAATAGCCTATACGAGCATCCCTATAAGTCGTACTTACCTCTATGACTCATAGTTGTGTTTGTAGAGGTGAAAAGCAAGTATCAGAAGTGGACACATGCACTACGAGTCAACCTTATAATTAGTAGGGTCCTCTAAGAGTCATAAATGGGGTTCGTAGTACTGAGGTATGAAATGAAAATTTTCCCAAGTGTTGGGTTTGCTATGAGACCGGGACCTATGAGTCGTATGATGCTCTGCGACTCATAGTCAGGGTCTCGTATACCCATTCTACAGAATTTTAAAAGGTGACCCATTTTGAATATTAAAAAACTAACATCTTTTGGCTCTTCATGTCACTGCATGAAATGGTTCTTTTCACCTTATAACTTCCTTTAACATCATTTTTCCCTAAATTATCCCTCTACTAACATTCCATAGTGAGTGAATTTGGCACCAAGAACTCGATCTTCTTTTTCTTCTTCTCATCCTTCATTCATCCATTCATCTGGTATGTTCTCATGGTTAAGTTTATAAATTTTTGAAATAGCCTTGTCTTATGGGTGCTTGAATGAATGTTTAATGATCATGATTAACAACACTATGTGAAAATGATTGTGGTAGTAGGAAGAATGTGATGTATAAATATCTATATACCTCTAAAGAGTCGATTCTTGACTTCTACCCTTGTTATTAGACATTGATGTCAGTTGTTATGGCTATGTGCTCTTGTCTCACATTTTATGGGTTATTATCTTGTCAAAATCCTGTGGGGTTAAATTTGTTGGGTTGAGGGATATTACAATTCTATTAAGGCAAATTACTCATGCATACATTTGATGTATCTCTTGAATGTGCTTTCTGGTCTTCAATGTTAGAGTGTTCTGAGCAGATAGGGAAGGATTCATGTTTTATTTTGAGATAATTGGTAAAGAAGAGTGTTTAGGTTTTCTGCAATGTCGCCTATGCTTTTGCTTTTGTTTTTATGATCCCTAATGCTTTTTGGTTAGTTGTTTGTCTTTGTGGAAAGGGTAGAGGAACCCCGAGTGCTCTCTATTTTGTAGCTCAAGGACCTACTACGAGTAGTAGGACACCCTACGAGTCATAATGGCCCTTTTTAGAAGGCAACATTCATCTAAGGTGCCTTAACATTTTTCATACGAGACTCACCTATGACTTGTAGCACTTACTACTAGTCATTGTGGTGGTTTCGTGGCATTGATCTAAACCCTCAAAATGTCCTTGAAATGAGGTATGAGCGCGGCCAACGACTTGTGAGACATCCTAGGAGTTATACTTATGTCTCATAGCTAATTCAAAAATGGATTTCCCTTAGATACCGTTGTATTGTGAGGATAATATATGACTCATCGGTCATGAGTCGTACCTCCACCTTATATCTGCAACCCTACACCTGGTTCAAGTATTTTACTAAAGAAATTTTATTGTTTGCTATTTGATTGCTTTATGTGTTATCTTGTTAGTACAAGACATCATGGGACTCATGCTTTGGTTTGTGATGATTTTACAAAGACAATGACTCCAAGAGGATGAAGAGTTGTTGCCCCAACTCTAGTGCACCAACTGAGGGATGAAACATCTGATAAGGATCAATCCTAGAGGAGATGAACATGCAACCTGACCCCAAAGACAATGTACTCTTGACCAAATCAAAAAAATGAGTCCTAATAAAAGTAGATAGCCCCTTCTAGTGTGAAGAGGAGGGTGACGAGGAAGGGTCAGATGATGAGGCCTCATTTTTTGAGTTTGGGCCCTTGAAGTATCTCAAGCTCAGCATAAGGATACTGCTCCCCCACAACCAGCCGACTCTACTTACACTGTCACCTCCACAAACCCACAAAATATGAGATGGTACATCCCAGGGATGAAAGAGATCTATGAAAAAGGACTGGAGTTGAAAAGCTAAGAGAGGCCATTGAGGAGATTCCACGAGGAAGCTAGGCGGAAAGATCAAGGACAAAGTAGTGTGCCAAGGTTAGAGGTTGAAATTGAGAAGCATGGACTAGGTTGGTTACAAAGGTACTGGGGAGGTATGCCCCTTATGTGGTTAGGGAGTTTTATGCCTCCTACTAGGCTACTGTTTGCAGAGATCTACCAAGGCTCAAAAAGCCAATTGAGCAATCGCGATTGAGTGAAATCCTGGTCAAAGGGGAGGTTGCTGATATCTCAGAGGAAACCATTCAAAGAGTGCAATTCGGGACAAACTAAAGAGTGCCATATCCCACTATAGAGTATGATCATAAGATTGCAGAGATGAGAAAGACAGTGAATCAGAAGGATGTCAGACTGAGAATAGAACTCCTTAAGTGGATAGCAAGTCAAATTAGTGAAGAAGGTGTTGAGACAACATAGGTTATGAACCACACGGAGCATATTCTTAAGGCCCATCTCTCATTTAGGGCAAAAGTTTGGTGGTCCATTATTCGTTGGCGCATCAGACCCACTTTATGGATAATGTGATCACATTGGAAAGTGTTGTGTTGTTGGCTAGCATCTTGGTGGGGTATGAATTGATTGGGCTCGGGTTATGAAAGAACAGATACATGAGTCAGTAGTCCGCACTCAGTAGGCCTTGCCATTCCCAATTTTGATACACAAGTTGTGCAACACGGCTGGGGTATTAGTCTCTCTCCACTTGGACCATCATGTCGAGGCGATCCACATATGGATCCAGGTCTGATCAAGGCCTACAGAACCTTATTTCCCTACAAAGAGTTGTTCCCTCTCCTATTTTAGAGTCATTGCCAGTAGAGCCTCCGACTCAGAGTACACCTCTAGCTGCTACCGGCACTACTTCACTTGCTACAGAGCCTATGCTAGATATGGAAATTGAGTCCACACCATCCTCCAGTACTTCGACACTAACAGCAGCTTCATTGTAGGTTGATCCTCTTATTTCTATTATTGCTTTTCAGGCATTATTATGCAGGGTAGCTAAGACAGAGTATAGACTTTAGGCTCTATCTACACGGGTTAGACCTTGGGTTAACCAGATTGTATGGGACTTCGAGGAGAGGATAAAGGCATTCTTCCGTGATTTGTTAGATGAAAGAATTAGAGCAGTGGATGCCCGAGTAAATGCCTTTGAGGCAAGAGTCCAGCGGAGACTTGAGGGAGCTTGGCCTGCTGACACGAGCATTGAGACTAAGGGATTAGCCAACTTTAAGGCCGAACTGTTGCAGATGTTGGCAGCTCCTATTGCAGTCCCAGAGGTGGCACTGGCAGGCAATAAGGCATTTGAATGTCTAGCCGACATAGAGAGAGTAGTTTTGGTACTACTGTGAGAAGAGATGGTGCAAGAGCATTTTAGTAGCTATTCTGTGAGAGCGAGAGCAACACACCCCACATAGAGAGGGTAGTTTCGGTACTACTGTGGAGGAGATGGTGGCTCAAGACCCCAAAGATTAGCCGGAGACTGGTGCTTGATACACCATGATATTTGACTTCTTTTGACCCCAATTCTTGAATTTGTCGTTATGGATATTTTGTCCTTTTGTTAAGATAATTTTTCTCAATATGTTATTTTTGAATG
This sequence comes from Solanum sejunctum, assembly GCA_025642045.1. Classification (NCBI taxonomy): domain Eukaryota; kingdom Viridiplantae; phylum Streptophyta; class Magnoliopsida; order Solanales; family Solanaceae; genus Solanum; species Solanum sejunctum. The sequence goes on along the minus strand of JAOTQJ010162562.1, from coordinate 5,073 downwards.
TTTATGTTGAATGATGTTTTGTTACTTTGATTTTGGTTTTAGTCTTTAAATGTTTGTTTTTAATGTATATATATCTCTATGTTATATTTGAGTATTTTCATTTTCTATGTTGATTTTACTTTGAGGACAAAGTATCCTATTTTGGTGGGGTGTGGAAAGTTAAGGATTAAGGGGAAGTCTGAGTAACTTCGAGTCCATAACTTCTCCTATTTTTGATCCCAAGAGTTTTTTGCCGTGATTCTTTTTCCTTATAGATGTTTACTTTTCTATTGAACCGGTATGTTTAGGTAGTGTAGATAATGTGTAAATTCATAGTAGTGCTATCGATTGGCATATACAAAATATTTAGATATGTTTTAAAGTTTTGATAAAAAATTGGGTACCCTCAAAATTTTTGAGATTGTGGTTATTGATGCATTCATTCATTTTTGAATATCTGGCAATGTTTGTTCTGATATTGAGAAGGCAAGCTGAGTCTATACTTGATTGTGGACGCAATGTCATGTGTATTGTGAGCTTATTTTGCTGCATTCATTCATCTTGTATAGACTCAGAACTTGCATTAGTACTCTATGACTGGTTTAATGATGTGGTTGATATGGAAAGGATCTTAGGCCTTTGTTCTTTGAGTGAATCCACTTTTAGCCTAAATGTCACCACCAAATGACTGAGTGAATCCCTTGTTCCATATTTTTGAGCTTTTCATGTACTCATTCATTCTTAACACCTTGCTAACTTAACATTGTTTGATGAAATATCCTGATATTAGCCCTTGTCTATCCTTGAACATGTGAACCTTAATTCAGGCTAAAGTCCTGAGTTGAGGGTGGCTACAAGTTGTGGCCCGGGTGTGATGAATAGATATTGTATACTTCACCTCAGGCTAAAAGCCTAAGTTGAGGGTGGCCCTTATTGTGGTAAAGTAATGACAATGAGGTGGTTAGTTGGGAAATAAAGAAAGAAATAAAAAACTATGAGCCAGGTGAAGAAAAAGAAAATAAAAATGCCTTAAATTTAGAAAAAGTAGCAAGAATTGAGTTTAGAAATAAGGCACAGCTGAAAATAGAAAGAACGCAATCGATAAAATTTTGAGACAAGATAATAAGCGTGGATTTAACGAAAAGGGTTGGGCTATGAAAGTAAAAACTATTGGTAAACATGGTTCAAGGATAGCTTTTAGTCACTACTTCCCTAAAATGTCATACCAAACCCCCCTGAACCTATGTTACAAACCCATAAGTACTAAAGTGATCTAAATCCACTTTATCACTAAGCCAGAAGATTTGTATAGAGGCAAGCCTATGGTGTAGTCAGTATGTATAAATTTTAATTGTGAGAGTGAGAATGCTTCCTCAGTCCCTGAATTCTAAATGTTTTTTCAGTGAGTATGAGGGACTTCTTTCCAATGAGGGCATTTGCACTACTTGAGTAGCATATGAATATACCAGCGATTGTAGACGGTTGATGCTCCTTAGCTTGTCATAGTTGGACTGCCAAGTATCTCATTATGCTCTATTATTTCTTAATAACCTTGAAATTGTGTTTTCCAAATGGTAGTTGGGTACCTAAATCAAAGGAGTTGTTATATATGCCATTAGTGTAGCTACTGTGTATATCTCATTGTCTGCTTAGATTGAGTTGTCACTTGAGGACAAGCAACAATTTTAAGTTGCGGGTGTTGATGTGCTATCAAAATACCGCACATTTGATACCCAAAATAAGGGATTCTGTGAGTTCTTAATGTGACTTTTTATGGTTTTTATGTGTTTTTGTGTTGCTCTTGCAGAAAATTTAGGTTGGCATGATTTTGAAGAAAAGTTGTATATTTTCCTAAATTATAGGACATACGAGCTCATCTATGAGTCATAACCCAAGCTACGAGTCATAGGGTGTGCCATAGCAAGAATCAGAGACCAAAATTTAGAAATCCACTAAGTGCAGGTCACCCATACGAGGCAATCCTACGAGTCATAAGTCTCACCACGTCTCATATAGGTAGACTCATAATAGGAATCAGAAAACCAAAATGTTGGACCAAAAACTGAAGGCCAAGACTATGAGAGGAACATACGAGTCATAGCTCAAGTAAAGACTCGTACCTATGGGTCATACTAGTTTAGTCGAAGATGTCAAAAACCTAATACAAGACCCCAACTATGACTCGTAGGTCACCCAACGAGTCATACCTGCAGGGCATACAAGTTGCCAGTTGTCTTTTCTATGTTATTTTTAGGATTTATTTGTAAACACTATAAGTACATTAAGTTAGATTTTTGTGAGGTGATTTGAGATTTTAGAAGATAGTACTTTTCTTTGAATATTCTCTCAAGAATATTTTAGGGTTTTAGATTAGTTTATTATTCTCTCTTGGAAAACCCATTTTGGGGATTGCAAATCTTGCTTTGTACTCATTGTTGATCAATCAAACTTGTGGGTTTACAACTTATGGTACCTATATTCTTTAGTGTTTTTGGTAAAACTTTCACTTATATCTTGTATTTGCATTTTTGCTTGTTTTGCCTTAGCCATAAGTAGCTAAACACCCATAACTTAGGGTTGTGGGAATCATGGGTAGTTGATTTGAAATAACTTAAGTTTATTACATTTGTACGATTGGTGTTTGCATGTATTGTCTATTTCCCTTCATTATGACTGTCATTTGGTAATGGCTAATGCCAAACCCCGCCTACTATCACTAGCCCGACCAAGGTAGTGACAAATAGGAAAAGGGAAGTAGATGGCAGGATTCGATGGATGTGTTCTCGTCTAATCAACCAAACTTAACCAAGGAGAGGTTGACTAGGACAATTTATAATGCTTAGTTGGCGCGCCATGGTGGCCGACCAAGCGCCATAGTGAAATTTGACCTTCACTTTCGCAAGAGGGCCAGAAGAACCTAAGTTATTGTCTTGCATGCGAATTTCCAATTGTAGTTATCTTACGTAGGGTAATTGAGTCAACAAACCATGTTGAACACAATTCCCAAATTATCCTTAAAATTGAATGTCTTTTCACATGATAGCTTAGCGTTTATTTTACTTTGTTTTTGAATCACAAACCCCCCTCTCATTTAGAGATTTTAGTTTGTATGCTTGAAATAATTAGTGGTGGATTCTTGTAGTCAGGTCCCGCATTCCCTATGGATTTGACCCTAACGTTCGATTAGGTTAATTGCTGACAATGACTGTTTTCTTATTGGAGCGTGACCATCATCATCCTAATGCCTTAGGCCAAAATAGGAAAAATAAGAAGTCACAACACTACCCCGCCATAATTTCGCGTCACAGAGCCATCACGGATAGCTTTTGTCTCCAAAAATTTTGCGAAAATCAATTTTTACTATAGGTCTTCTAAAATTTGAGTTATACCAATTTTCCACTCAATTTTCCCCCTAATTAAGAATATGAAGTCGAATCTTTGATATCATCTAAAAATTTGAGATATATAGAAATTATGATTATGAGCATTTTTTAAGCACATTTTCGAGGCTTTTCACTTATGGGGGCTCAGAAGGCGTTTAGGCTTAGACACTAGAACCCTATAACCACGTACAACTGAACCTTGTTTTGATGATGTGGAGAGCTGGGATCTGTGATGATTCTATAGGATTCTTTGATGGTTCTGAGGGATTTTTTGATAATCTAATGGTTCTCTATATGTGTGGGTGTACCTTCCAGGCTTATGGTGGTAAAGTTTGTGTACATGCATACATAATAGGGCCTTGCACCCCTATACATCCTTATGCTTCAGTTAGGGGCAGTTGTGGTATTAGCCTATGCAGTCTTCGTCAGTAGGCATCGATGTTCACCACTTAGGTGGGTTCAGCTCATCATTATTCTTCATTTTGGCTAGCTCTATTGTTCTTGAGGCTTTCCCGACATGCCTATGCCTTACTCTAGGTTGTTTTGCTACACTGCAGTAGTTTCTATATATTTGGTCTTATTTATGTTCACTACTTCACTCACTCGGCCAATGATGCCGACAGGGTGCCTTTTCTAGTACTCACCCCCTATATTTCTGCATCTTCCTCTGGTGTAGGTCCATATACTAGTCGCAATCACTAAGTTAGGAGTGCGCTAATGATTCAGGAGATATTGGTGAGCATTAGCAACTCTAGACGTTCTGTAGTCTCCTTTTGTCTAGTGGGCCATCTTTTATATCAGACACTAGCCCTGTATATGTATTTTGGACTTGTACGTGTAGATGGCTATTTGTGACACCCCATAATTCTATCCTCATAAGTACCTATGCTTCAAGCCTCACTCTTATATATGGGAAGTGTATTAGGCTTATAAGAGACCTCTAGTACTTAGTCGAGCTCAAAACTTCCCTATAAAATGAGTTTCTAGTCTTAGATTATGTAAGGGTCAACTTTAAATGGCCATAACTCTTAGCATATAGATAATTTGTAACACCCTACACCTTACAATACTAGCATAAGTCAAATGAAACATAATATGGTTTTGGTCAAATTAGCACTAATTTTCAGAAGTGTTTGAATCTCGTGTTAATGGGTTATATGTGCGTCTAACGCTTAAGAGGGTCGCGTGTATACATGTTTTGTGTCCAATTGAGAAAATTATGGAATTAAAATGAAGTAAGATAATTGAGGTGCTTGTAGTACTTAGAAGCTAGTAGGTGAGTCACCTACTTGCTTAGCTTAAATAGCTAACGAAATGGAGACGAGGCTCTACATTGAAATTGTCCAAGTTCGATTATGAATAAAGTCCGTGTTAAGGGTGTAACTTTGGCTCATGGTTTAGTATAATAAATGGGCTACATTTGTAGCCCAAGAAGTATAATAAAAAGGGACCAAAGACATCACAATACACTTAGAAAATTGGGCCCAAAACTAAGTAAGTGAAAGTTGGAAAGTAGGCAGCCTAAGTGCATTAAGTGGGTGCTCCAAAAAGGCCCAAGTTTAAGGGCCAAGCTGGTGGGTAAGCAACTAGATAATGTGTGGTATAATATGGTCAAAATGTCAAAGGAATTTTGGCATAATAGTTCTATATAAAGAGCTCCGAACAACAACATACGCAATGATATCCCACAAGTGAGGTCCGGGGAGGGAAG
>JAOTQJ010162552.1:10163-27507 GCA_025642045.1 Solanum sejunctum | reverse complement strand
CCAATTGTGCATTGAAATGATTTGGAAAATGACTATTGCCTCTTTGAAAGTATGTACATGCATATTATAAGTATTCTTGTAGGATGACAACTTAACTTGTTGTGTTGAGGGTCCTAGGGTAGTTTGGGCTACTTCTATGGCATGTTTCTAATGAGTGTAGAACCCGTAAGATTGTAATATGATGGGTAAGGATGGTCGATCTATTTAGTCAACTACAACAGGTTAGTCACTTCTCTAAGATTGATCTTTGATTTGGGTTTTGTCCCCAAGTGAGGATGAAGGTAGGTGATATCCCTAGGTGTCTTTTTAGATTAGAAGTGAGCATTATTAGTGTTGATGGAGTTGCTTTGTTGACTTATGCACCTGTAATAATTGTGGTTTTTTTTAATAGGGTCTTAAAACCCTACCTTGCCATATTTGTGCTGATTTCTAGTAATGAAGTATTGATTTGTTTAGAGCTTGTGAATCATTTGGGCGTAGGCTTGCAAGTCTTAGAGGATAAGAGGTTGTTTGCTAAATGTGGTAAGTGTGCATTGTGGGTATCAAGAAGGTGGTTAGAAGTCATTAAGAATTATGGTGTGAGTGTGCATTAGTTTTTTCCAGTAAGGCTAGTCTTGCGGTTGGTACTCTAGGTAGCCTAGCATGTGTTGTTGATGGTGGCAAGGAGGAGACTAGTAGAGTCCATTAGTCGGCTAGATTGGGAGATAGGTTGAATGAAGTTGAGAATGGTAGTATAGGGTTCTTGATAATTCCAAATATTCTTGGGATAAGAGGACTAGATTAGGCAAGGCCTTAAGTCCATCTTATTAGAGTTGGAAGTCTTAGGTGAGAAGGTGATAGAGTGGAGGTTGTCTCCCAAGGGGGAGATGGTGGTTATGGTACCAAGTGGGTTAGGTGTATTTAAGATTGACAATTGAGTTGAGGATTGTGGTTCCTTATAAAGTGTAGAGGGAGGTTGGTAAAGTTGCTTAAGTTTAGGGATTGCCTTTAGGTGTAGATATGGTTAATCCAGTTTGTCATGTTTCTAGGTGGATGTGATGTGTTGGTGACTTTAGTATTATAGAACGCTTTGAGGTTGTGGGTGTTAATAAGGCTAATTTGACTTAAGAGAAGGTCCTACTGAAGGTGTTGGATGGATCAGTGGAGAAGTGGATTGATAATGATGTAGTGTTCTTCAAGGCCCTTTAGGAAGATTTGTCTATTTGTATATGTCTCTCAGGGAGCCAGAGCGGGCATGGAGGAGCAATATCCATATCTCTTTCATTATGTTCAATCTTATGATAACACGTCAAGTTCTTTTATGATTTAAAGTTTTGCATTTCATCCCCTATGTCATTCATATGCATTCATGTTTAAGTTGGTAAGTTTATGATGATTTTATACTTATGTCGAGATTTTGAAAACAGTGTTTTAAATGTAATGTTGCATTCATAATGGGGCTGATTTTTTCATGATTATTCATGTCTTATATGTCTCTTCTACATTTGGGGATGAATGTTCCCAAGGGGGAGATATTGAAACGTCCCAAAAAAAGTGATCGAAAATATGCCTCGAAAGTGCCCAGAATCTTGTTATCCATATATCTAAAAATCTGTTTGTTATTTTGAAAATTTGACTCCATATCCTTGTTTAGGGGGTCAAATTGAGTGGGAAATGGGTCTAACCCAAATTTTAGAGCAACCATATCAAAATGCAAAAATCACAAAATATGCTATTTAAGAGGGTCTACTTTGAAGGGCATATCTCTTAGCACACAAAGAAATAGGTTACCCATGACAAACCAACTGAATACCCTTTGCATTAGCTTTCCAGCGCACTTAGTTTCACCTCATTCTGAGTTTGGATGAAAGATTTATGTCCATTCTTGTAAAACTGGCCTGTGCAGAAAATGTAATTTCCAGTGAGCAGTCCGTTTTAGTCCTATTTTCTCTTGACTTTGGTCAAGATTTTTAAGTATTGGGCCTAAATACTCCCATACTTGAAAACACATATACTTAGCCTTAGTTCATCCTCATATCATCTTAAATATTCCCTAAAACTCACTCAAACATTTAGACTCATATTTCACCCTAAATTCAAGTCCCAAACTCAAGACAAATCTTAAGGATTTCACTCAATCTTCAAGTCTCCATTAAAGTCTTCTTCAAGAACCTCTCCAAATCTAAGGTATGTGGTGTTTAACCATTATTTCCTTCCACCCATAGTGCCTAAACCCTCTCTTAATTAATATTGCATGATTTAAAGTTTATTCTGCATATGGGTCTTGTATATTGAGAAATTTGTTGCATAGTGATTTTAGTTCATGAAAGTATGGTTGTTTTAGCATGTTTTCAGCTTCAAATCTTGGATCAAATGTAGGAACTGATGAGGGGGTTTTGATGTGAATGTCTTAAGTGTATTGCAAGGTATTGATTAAAGGGTTTACCACTGATTTTCCTATATGATTTCATCTCTAAATTGCATGCTCTTTTACCCCTATTATACACCCCCAAGGTGTTTGATAAAATGTCTGATTATGTTTTCTTGTGAAATTAAAGGTCCAAAGCATAAAATATGATATGAATGATGTTATGATAATGAAATGATCTTATGTACATGGTTATTCCTATATCAAGTATTGCATTAGAGCTTATGATGAATCCTATATAAAGTGTTGCACTATACCATGCCCAATCCAGGGGTTAAGAGCTCGGGTAACCATGTGAAGGGTTTATACCTCGCCACCTAGGATGATTGGGTATGACCAACATAAAACATGTAAGGGGTTAGTACTTCACCTCCTAGGATGATTTAGGTATAAGTATCATCAACCGAGTTGGGGGTTTGTACTCATTAACCATTTAAGGGGTTTATACTTCACCACCTAGGATGATTGGGGTATGACCAGCATCAACCATGTGAGTAGTTCATACCTCACCACCTAGAATGATTGGAGTGTGACCATTATCAACCAACTAAGGTTGGAAATCTAGCTTGGTCTCTTCTTTACATATGATATCTTATATGAGCATGATTTACTTAAGCATGTTTTACTTATGTATTGATCATATGTGTCAGATTGCTATATTTTGCCTATTGCTTATTGTTATGCATTTTTTATTATGATGCCTAACTATTGTTGCATTGCATCCCACATACTTAGTACATTCAAATGTACTAATGCATACTCTAGCCTACATGATATCACTATGTAGGGACCAAAGCTCCTATTGAGTCTTTTTGTGGCTAGATGGCTTGCTAAAGTTAGCCTTTGGTGAGTCCTCCATTCTGGGGACAAGGACTATTCTCTCATACTATGTATTAATATTCTCTTTACTTTATCATTTACTTATGACTATGAGGGTGAGCCCAGTTGTATGTCTTATCCCCGCCAGTATCCATGTAGTAGAGGTATTGTTAGACAAAGCTATGTATTTATGCCATGAGTTGATTCTATTATCTCTTGACTCTATGTTATGACAAGTTCTCCCTTAGTCCCCTTTTCCCTTATTTCCATTCTTCAAATGTCATTTAATTGTTCCGCGACTAAGGATGTATAATGATATGCTATGAGGCTTATTTGGGGTTCCTTTGGATTCTCCATTCGCTGGTCACATTTAGGCCCTAGGCTTGGGTCGTGACAATATCCACTCTCCAGAACCATATTGACAACCTAGAAGTGTACTTTAACAATCAATTCTAGAGTTTGATAGGCTTAAAGGCAAATTCCATTTTGAACAAGATTGTAATGATGAAAGAGCAGATAGCATAGCTATGTGCATAGTACAGCCACACTACCCCACTTCTTCCTACAGACTCGTTGATGTATCTTTTTAGTGCACCTGCTATGGCACCTTCTTTGGGCGAGGCATGGGGAGATCCACCTACCCACCTACCCTACTTGCTCCACTTGCTGCTAAACCTACGAAAAGGACAAAGTCAAGAGGCATGGCTTGCAAGTTAGCCCCCCATCAGATGAAACAATTACTGAAGAAGAGCGGCTAAGGAAGGTCTTAAGAGCCCAGCAAAAGGAGGTCATGGTACAAGAAGAAAGAGAGTGGTTGTTGAGGGAGGGTGTTGTTGTTGGGCCTCTGGTAACAATTCTGGTGCTTCCCTGACTTTTAGAGATGGGAACCCTATTGGATGGTCTAATCTAGATGGACAGGGTGACTCTTAGGGCATCTGAGGTATGTTCTAACCCACTTATTTTTCTTTATTTACTGCTTAGAGTGCAGCGAGGGCACTGCACAGTATCTTTGCTAGGGGTGGGGCTATAATGACTTATTGGTCATTTCAAACCTTGTCTATAAAATTACTATTTTACCCTTTCATAAGTTGTTTTGGGCCTATTTTAAAGTACCTGTATTTTTTAAACCAAAATTCTGAGTTTTAAAAGTTGAAAATGTGAGTTTTGGCATTTTTGGAAGCTTAAATTGTTCAAAAAGTGAGTTTTTGCACCATTTTGAGTTTTGACTTTTGGATTGAGGATCCATAAATTCCATTAGCTCAGAAATGTCAAAAGTAAACTATGAGAAGTTACATAACTAAATTCAAATTTAAAATGAGGTTTCTAAGCCAAAAGTTGTGATATTAATCATTTTTAGAGTCAAAGTTTGACTTTGATTAACATTCGGAGTGCGGAAGCTCAAATCAAAATCTTGATTGTTCCAGTAGTTTCAAATGGTGAATCTCACGTTACAAATAATTTCATAATGATATCTGGAGTTTTCTAGGGCAGTTTTGGTATTTTGAGTTTTAAATTAGTTTTATTGGATTGCATTGATAAATATGGTGAAGAGGCCTTGAAATTGATTTTTGATGATTCTGCTGAGTGTGGATTGTTGTTTCTAGTAAGGGTACATATTTGGCTTGTCAAATTCTGATTTAGATGAGTTCTGAAGGACCATTCTTAGTAGGGAGTTAGACTTGATTTTGTTGGTTTTGCTGATATCTGGTGCAGGTAAGTTTCTTCTCCGCGTTCGTAAAGGTCTTGGTGAGGTTACTCTCCACATTCATGAAGAATTGATCCATGTTAATAGAACGTGTGTGTGTGAGTGGCGCCCTCCAGTTTTCTCTTTGCAATCGCGAAGGTCGTTTTGATTAGCCTTCTCCGTGTTCACGAAGCACTTTTTATAGCTGAACAGTGTTAAATTCGAAAGTCGCCATTTTACTTCATTTTCAAACATATCAAGATTTTTAGCAATTCTGAGAAGAGGTTTGAAAAGATTTAACTTGGTAAATATTTCTAAAACTATTTTGATTTTGTCCTTGATTTCATGAGTTTGAATGTCCAAAATTTGAGATTTTTAGAAAATGATTTTAAATTTTTAAATGTTAATTTCTCATTCAATTTAAGCTAGATTTTAGCGAGATTTACACCCATGAACCCCATTTTTCATGAAGAACTTGATTTTAAAGTTAATTTTCAGATTCGGCAACTTTGAATTTTAGCCCTAAAATTGACCATTTTGCCCCTAAGCTTAATTTATCCCTATATGGTATAAAAATGCTCCTCTTGATGTGTAGCATTAAGAATTGATAGTGGTGGATTAATTTGAGGATCATTTTGTGGATTGAGTTGATTAAAAGCTTGTTTGAGTGCGATTTCGGCATTGAGGTAGGTTCGACAAACCTTTTGGGACACGATTTGAGCTATTGATCATACTTATGTGATAGCTGGGGATCTTGATGGATTCATGAGTAAATATGTTGATATAATGGTATATTGATGGTATTTTGATTTCGATTGAACCAAATCATGATTTAAATTTTGATTTTATTCATAGATTGAGATAAAATCTTATGAATTATAGTGAATTAGGATAAAGTGTAATAATATGATACTTGTGAGACCATTTGGGTGATTAGATGGTAATTAATGATTGTTGAGATACCCATGAGACATATATGCATAATTGGAATGAGTATGGTTTGGTATAATTGATGTTATTGTGTAATATGGGACGAGCAAGGTCCGTATCATTTATATTCCTGCATAATTGGGATGAGTAAGGTTTGGCATTGTTGATAAACTTAACTAATGATATAATTATAATGATCTGAGATATGATGATGATTTCGGCATTAGATGAGAATCTTGATATAATTCTTTATATGCATATGATTATATGAGATGCATGTATTGGTATTCCTATTTTAATGTCATTCTATATGTTACATGCATTTCTGGATTGCAGCATAAATCTACACCTATTGTATGTTGCTTGTGACATCCCTTGACCCGTGTAGGAGGCAAGAGTATTATGCTCCACATTGATACCACCCTCTTAACTCGGGTAGGTGGTAAGGGTGGGATTCATATCTTATATTTCCCTTGACCATGGGTGGGTAGATAGGACATGGCACTGTGATACTCCTTAACCATGGACAAGTGGTGTAGTTGAGGCATTCTGATATTACCTTAACCATATGCAGGTGGCAAGGTTGTGAAACACTTGGCATATGGATAACTGAGTCATACATCGCATTCATATTATATGATGTAGGGCACCATGGGTTATTGAGGATACCTTAGCTCATTATCGTGTATATATTTAACTGTGCACTAACCTTTTTGGATGTAGGGATATAATTTTTCATTATTGCTTTCTTGTTACAATTTCTCTTACCTAGTCAAATTGAACCTATTGGGTACATTTTGGTGTAATCACCCCCACTTTGTTCCTCCCTCATGATCGAGTATATGATGATGGTCTCCTTTTACTTATGTGTTATGATTTGTATAAGCATGATTTTACTTTCAACATCATTCATACATGTTATATCATTACTATGCTATCCATTGTCTATGTTCATGCATTTCGATTAAATTGACTATCTCTTGTTGCATTGCATCCTACATACTTAGTACATTCAACCGTACTAACGCATACTCTATGCCTACATGATGTTACCATGTAGGAACCGGAGCACCATTTGGTCATCATCCTCCCCCACATGGCTAGTGGCTTCTATTCGACCTAGTTGGTGAGTCCTCATGTCCAAGAGCAATATCTATGTTAATATTATGTATTGAAGACTAGTTTTCCTTTTTGGTATACTTGAATTATGAGGGTGAGCCTGGTTACTTGTCTTGGCCCTTACTAAGTTCTATGTTAGTGGTCTTGTTAGACAAATATGTATTATGCTTGAGCTTTAACTCACCTATGGTATTCAAGTTATTTAAATATAAGCCTCTCTACTATAGTCCTTATTTTCCCTTGTTTATGTTTTTTATGATGAATACCAAGGATGTGTGATGATATGCTATGAGGTTTATCTAGATTTCCTTCGGGTTCGTCATTCACCGGTTATGTCTAGAACCTAGGCTTGGGTCGTTACACCTGCCTTGTGATAGTGGGTTTTAGAGATAAGGCCATCAGGGCAAGACAGGGCAAGGCAGGGCAGGGCAGGCAGCTCTTCCAGCATCTGACAATGGTGACAGTTCTAGGCGTACTCAGATAGGATTTGATATATCTGTTGGGTCAGCTATATATGGTGGCTCATCAGCATAGTCATCTTAGGGGAAAAACCCTAAGGCTTGCTATGTTTGTGATGAGGTTGGGCACTTCTCCAACTGTTGTCCACATCGGGTGATTCCTACCTAGATTTCAGGACCTTATATAGTAGTTAGGCACACCTTTCAGGGCATGAGGGTTGGTACTAGAGAAGGCCATGGTGCAGGGAGAAGTGGAATTTGTGAAGGCCCATAGACTTGAGATAGTCATAGAGTTAATCTCTATTGTTCCAGATAGAGCCTAGGCAGAGGCTTTTGATGTGGTCATGACATGTATGGTTTCAATGTGTCACCATTCAACTTTAGTTTATTTGATCCAAACTTTATTGATTTCTATGTATCAACCTATTTTGCTTTTGATAATGACATTATATGCGAGCCACTTGTTGAGCGTATTTGCGTTTCCACCTCAGCAGGTGAATCATTAGTGATGAATCGGGTATATCAAGGTTGTGTTATGACTTTCATGGGGAGGGATACTATTTCTTATTTAATATTATTAGATATATTAGACTTTGATGTGATATTAGGTATAGATTGGTTATCGCATTACCATGATATTCTTTACTGCCATGCGAAGATCATGACATTATCTTGCCTCGACTTGCCTTATTTGATGTGGACTAGATAACCTAGTTCCTATACTAAGGGTGTTATTTCTTATATGTATGCCTATCGGTTGATGGAGAAAGGATGCTTAGCATATTTAGCTTATGTTCTAGTTGTTTCTCAGGAGTCCCCATCATTGGAGAATACTAGGGTAGCTAGAGACTTTATGGATGTATTCCCAACTAACTTGCCTGGTGTCCCTCCAGATTATGATATTGACTTTGCTATTGATGTGGAGTCGGGCATTAAACCCATATCTATTGCCTTTTATTAGATCTCCAGCTAAGTTAAAAGAGCTAAAAGAACAATTGGAAGACTTGTTAAAGGAAGGATTTATTCATCTGAGTGTATCTCAATGGGATGCTCTTGTACTATCTGTGAAGAAGAAGGTTGACACTATGTGTATGTTTATTGACTACCTTTAGCTTAACAAAGGGACTATCAAGAACAAATATTCCTTATCTCACATTGATGAATTTTTTGACCAGTTGCAGGGTGCCTTACTATTCTCCAAGATTGACTTGAGGTCTAGTTATCACCAATTGAGAGTTTGGGAGTCTAAAATCTCAAAGACAACTTTCAGGACCCATTATGGGCATTATGAGTTCATGGTTATGTAATTTAGATTGACTAATGCCCCGACTGCTTTTATGGAGTTGATGAATTGAGCGTTCAAGCCCCATTTGTGCATTTTTGTAGTTGTGTTCATAGATGATATCTTGTTTTATTCCAATAGTGAGTCAAACTATGTTCAGCACCTAGGAGCATACATCAGAGATTGAGGAAAAAGATGTTGTATGCAAAGTTCCTAATGTATGAGTTTTGGCTTGAGTCTATTGCATTTCTTGGCCATGTTGTGTCAAAAATAGGTATTATGGTTGATTTGACCAAGGTAGTAGTTGTTCGGAAGTAGGGTAGGCCAACTTTTGACTAATATTCAGAGTTTCCTTGGTTTGGCAGGGTATTATTGGTACTTTGTTCTGGATTACTCATCTATAACAGCCTGTTGACTAGATTGACTCAGACTGTTATGGCATTTCAATGGTTAGATGATCGTGAGGTGAGCTTCCAAAAGCTTAAGGATTTGTTGACTTCAGCGCCAATTCTTACTTTACCCGAGCAAGAAGTGCCATTTATGGTATATTGTGATGCTTCTAGTGTGGGTTTGAGTGGTGTGTTTATGTAGAGGGGGAAGGTGGTAGCCTATGCTTCTAAATAACTGAAGGTGCATTAGAGAAACTACCCTACCCATGACTTGGAGTCGGTTGTATTGGTGTTGAAGTTGTGACATAACTTATATAGGGTGCATTGTGATATTTTTGCCAATCACTAGAGTCTCAAATACATCTTTTCTCAACCTAATCTAAACAAGCGACAGCATAGGTGGTTGGAGTTTCTTAAGGACTATGACATCTCTATTCTATATCACCCTGAGAAGGACAATGTGGTAATAGATGCTTTGAGATGGAAGGCTACTAGTATGGGGAGTTTGACATTCTTCAGGGCTAAGGAGAGGCCCTTAGCTTTGAAGGTTCAATCGCTTTCTAGACAGATGGTTCATTTGGATATTTCTCCTCCTCAGAGTATTTGAGCCTTTGTTGAGGCTAGATTTTCTTTGTTTGATTAGATGTGTGCTCATCAGTTTGAGGACCCAGGTTGTGCATAATTTGTGACACATTGTTGAGAGGTGAAGCGAAGGAGACTATTATTGATTCTGATGGTGTTCTGAGGATAAATGGTTGAGTTCATATGCCTAAGGTTGGGGATTGGGTGAGATTGATATTAGAGGAGGCACATTGTTCTTGATATTCTATCTTTCCATGTAGGGAAAATGATCTATAATGATCTAAAACAATATTAGTAGTGGTTTGGTATGAGAAGGAATGTAGCTGAGTTTGTGGCCAAGTGTTTGAAATGTCAGTAAGTCAAGTATGAGCACCAAAGGCCCGGTAGATCGATGCAAAGGATGACCATTCTCGAGTGAAATGGGAAGGAGTGATTATGGATTTTGTTAAAGATTTGTCCATGGCTTTGGGCAATTTTGATTCAATTTGGGTAGTTGTTGATCGATTGACCAAATTGGCACACTTCTTACCAGTAAAAACTAGCTATAGTGAGGAGCACTAGCTAGGTCATATATCCGAGACATTATCAGATTACATGGTATGCCAGTGTATATATTATCGGACAGAGGGATTGTGTTTTCCTCCCACTATTGGTGGTCTCTACAGCGTGGTTTGTACACGAGAGTGGATTTGAGTTTAGCTTTTCACCCTCAGACCGACGTTCAGCCCGAGGCACTACTCAGGTGTTAGAAGATATACTTAGGGCCTGTGTCATTGATTTTGGGGACTGGTGGAACAAGCACTCGCCGTTGGTAGAGTTTGCATATAACAACAATTATTATTCTAGAATCCAGATGACACCATTTAAGGCCTTGTATGGCAGAAGGTGTAGATCACTAATCGCATGAACTTATTCAAGATCAGCTGAGGTGTTGAGAGTTGATTTTCTTCAAGATGTTATCCTACTAATTCATAGTAGGCTTTTGATAGCTCAGAGTCACCAGAAAAGTTATGTTGGTAGGAGGGTTAGGCCTCTTGTGTTCTCTGTTGGCGATAGTATTTGGCTGAAAGTTTCACCAATGAAGAGTGATGAGATTCGAGAAGAGGGGAAAGCTTAGTCCTATATTCATTGGCCTATTCGAGATTTTAAGGAGAGTTAGTGAGGTAGGCTGTAAGTTGGCTCTATCACCTTAAATTATTATCAGCGCATCCTGTTTTTCATATTTTTATGCTTTGTCGGTACATTTTTTATGAGTCCCATGTGATCTCTTATGATTTTGTTAAGTTGGATCCAGATTTATCCTTTGAGGAAGAGCCAATAGTTATATTAGATAGGCAGTTTCAAAGGTTAAGAGCTAAAGATATACCTTTTGTGAAGATTCAGAGGCGCCACGTTTCTGTTGATAAGGCTACTTGGGAGCTCAAGTCTAACATGTGGGACGATAACCTAGGCTTTTTGAGGCTTCTGGTACTCTTCTTTCTATTATGTTTGAGGATGAACATTAATTTTAGTGTTGAATGGTGGAATGACTTGATCGGTCACTTGTGGCCTTATTTTTGAAAATTATTATTTTACCCTTTTGTATGTTGCTTTGGGCCTATTTTAAATTATTTGTATTGTTGAAACTGAAATCTTGAGTTTTAAAAGTTGAAATTGAGAGTTTTGGCATTTTTGGATGCATAAGTTGTTAAAAATGTAAGTTTCTTTACCATTTTGAGTTTTGGGTGTTGGATCGAGGATCCATTGATCCATTAGCTCTAGAATATTAAACTGAACTATGAGAAGTTACAGAATTGAATGTGGAGTTAAAATGAGATTTTTAGCTCTAAAGTTGTGATTTTAGTCATTTTTGAAACCAAAGTTTGAGCTTGGTCAACATTCAGAGTGCAGAAGCTCATATTGAAATTATTCCAGTCCCAGTAGTTAAATATGGTGAATCTATCCTAGAAATAGTCTCATGATAATTTTTGGTTTTCCAAGGGTGGTTTTGGTATTTGAGTATTAAACTACTTTTATTGGGTTGCATAGGTAAGTATGACAAGAAAGCCTTAAAATTGATTTTTGATGATTCCGTTGAGTCCAAATCGCTATTTCTCGTATGGATACATATTTGGTTTGTCAAACTCTAATTTTAGATGAGTTCTGAGGGTCCATTTTGAGTAGGGAATCAGACTTAGTTTTGATGGTTTTGCTGATATTTGGTGCAAGTAAGTTTCTTTTCTGTGTTCACGGAAGTCTAGGAAAGGTTACTCTCCACGTTCACAAAGTGTATGTGTGTGTGAGTGGCCTCCTACAATTTACTCTCCATATTGGCAGGTTTGTCTCTGTAATCCCGGAGGTCATATTGATCAGCCTTCTCCACGTTCGTGGGACCCCATTCGAATTCACCAAGCACTTTTTATAATAAAACAGTGTTAAATCCATAAGTCTCCATTTTTGCTCTATTTTCGAACTTATCAAACTTTTTGGGCAATTATGAGAAGACTTTTTCAAAGATGTAACTTGGATAAGTGTTTCTAACACTGTATTAATCATTTTCACTAAGTTTTGTCTTAATTTTGTCCTTAACTTCATGATTTTAAATATCCAAAATTAGAGATTTTAGACCATGATTTTCAAACTTTAAATGTTAATTTCTCATTCAATTTAAGCTTGATTTTATTAAAATTTTCACCAATGAACTCTATTTTTCTTGAACAACTTAATTTTAAAGTTAATTTTCATATTCGAGAACTTTGAATTTTATCCCTAAAATTGACCATTTTGCCCTTAAACCTAATTTTTGCTTATATGGGTATCAAAATGCTCCACTTGATGTGTAATATCTATCGTTGATAGTGGTTGATTGATTTGAGGATTGATTTTTTATGGATTGAGTTGATTAAAAGCTTGCCCATGTGCAGTTTCGACATTGAGGTAGGTTCGGCTAACCTTTTGGGACTGAATTTGAGTTATTTATCTAATTTATGTGATAGTTGTGAGATTTAGACTGATTCATGAATAAATATGTTGATATAATGGGAGGTTGATGGTATCCTAATTCTGATTGGCGAAATAATGATGAAAATTTTAATTCCATGAATGGACTGAGATGAAATCTTATGGATTATGATAAATTGGGATAAAATGTGATAATATTATACTTGTGAGATCATTTGGATAATTAAATGGTAATTGATGACTGTTGAATACCTATGAGATGTATATGTATAATTGGCATGAATCAGGTCTGGTATGATTGATATTCTTGTATAATTTGTGACGAGTAAGGTTTGGTATCACTGATATTCTTGCATAATTGGGACGAGTAAGGTTCGGCATTGTTGATAATCTTAACTAATGATATAATTATAATTATCTGAGACATGATGATAGTTTGGTAATTAGCTGAGACTCTTGACATAATTCTTTATGTGCATATGATTATATGATATTCATGTATTGGTATTCATGTTTTAATGTCATTCTATATGTTACATGTATTTTTTTTATTGCATCATTGATTTACTCCTGTTGTATGTTGCTTGTGACATCCTTTGACTCGGGAAGGAGGCAAGGGTATAATGCTCCACATTGGTACCAGCCACTTGTCCCCAGTAGGAGACAAGGGTGGGATTTATATCTTATATTTCCCTTAACTATGGGCAGTTGGCAAGGGCATGGCACTGTGATACTCATTGACCACAGCAGGTGGCAAGGTTGAGATATTCTGATATTACCTTGACCATGTGTAGATGGCAAAGTTGTGAAACACTTGGCATATGGATTGATAAGTTGTGCTATTCCTGTTAATTGTCATTCTATATGTTATATGCATTTTTGGATTGCATCATTGGTTTACACCTATTGTTTGTTGCTTGTGACATCCCTTAACATAGGTAGGAGGCAAGGGTATTATGCTCCACACTGGTACCACCCAATTGACCTGGGTAGGAAACAAGGGTGGGATTCATATCTTATATTTTCCCTTGACCACGGGAGGGTGGCAAGGATATGGAACCTTGATACTCCTTGGCCACGGACAAGTGGCAATGTTGAGGCATTCTAATATTACCTTGACCATAAGCAGGTGGCAAGGCTATGAAACACTTAGCTTATGGATTGATGAATTGTGCATCGCATTCATATTATTTGATGTTGGCTACCATGGGTTATTGAGGATGCCTTAGCTCATTATCATGTATACATTTAACTATGCACTAATGTTTTTGGATGCAGGGATAGGATTCTTCGTTATTGCATTCTTGTTTGAATTCCTCTTACCCAGTCGATTGAACCTACTGGGTACATTTCAGTTTACTCACCCTACTTTTATTCCTCCCTGAAGATCGAGCATAGGGTAGTTGATCACTTTAGTTAAGCTATTCTACTTCCATCTAGATCTTACTGGTAAGGCTCAGACTTTGGGTCGCCATGGATCTTTGGGATTCTCTTTGTTATTTGCTTTTAGACTTATATCAGATATTTTGGGGTAGCTTTCTTTTTCACTTAAAACAGTTGTATATATGCTATCGTACTACCTTAGATGCTCTTATACTCATAACTCTAGGTTTTGGGAGATTTCTATTAGATGAGTTGTTTTACTTTATTTTATTCTGCTTTAGTCGCAAACTAATATGGGTCATGACAGGGGCAACCTGCTACTTGGGAGTTTTTTTTACCATGTTTCTTTTCTCTCATGTGTATTATCTAGTAGAACTAGCATGTTTAGGTTGTTTTGTATATGTGAATACATGTGTTAGTATAATCTATAGTACGCCATGACTTTTGTGAAAAATGCCCCAAATTTAAAAAATTTCAAAACTCCTGTATATGCATGCATCCCATCCTGACTAACTTGTATTGATCTTTTTAAAGCATTTTATGCATTGTCTATGTGGTATCTTGATGAATGAGACATGATTTTGTTAGTTAGTACTAAATAGTGTAGGCGATATGCCATGTGTGGTGAGATTACTTGTTTAAATTCAACTAATGCACTTGAAAGTTAGAACTTGCCCGATTAGTCCCACTGAAACAATGGAATGATTAGATTAGGATAGAATCTTAGGCCAGTTTTGTTGATAAGTCACTTAGCCTAATTCGACCAACCAAATGAAATTGTTCCCTTTGAACCAAGAGTTGAGCCTATTTACACCTTTTTCTTTGTAAACACCCAACTCACCTTCCTTGTCAATTTGTAAATTGGCTTTGGTCTCTCCGATATTCTAAACCTCAACCCAGGCCAAAAGACTATGTTTAGGGTGGTTTATGTTAGCCCTGGTCCTCTAAAAGACATTGTGCACCTCAACTCAGACAAAAAGCCTAAATTGAGGGTGGTTACTATGGAAAAAAATGCAGAAAAGTTAAGGTATGAAAAGAGTCAAGGGATGAGAGAAAAAGAAAAGATTGTGGTGTGGGAATGAGTAAAACAAAGGGAGTGAACAAGGAAAATAAAGAAAAAATAATAAACAAAAATGGAAAATACTCCCAATAGCAAAGAACGTGTGAAAATAGGAGAAAAAAGAGTTTGGGGGCTGAAACTAGAAGGTTAAGCCAAAGGAGACTCATAGAGGGGCAAACATACGGTCTATACATGTGTGTTGATTATCCTAAATGTATTTCACCTTAGCATGAGTCAATGTTTAAAGCCGCAAAAGTACTAATGTGATCCTGAAAAAGTCATTTGAGAATTAAGGTGGTTGAAATAAGGGCAAGCATATGGTCTATACCTGTGTATTGATTGGATATCTTTTATGAGCACTAGTGTCTACATTCCGGACTCTGCTGTGTATTTATCTACTATTTGTGTGACTTCATTATAGTGAGGACACTATCCTTGCGCTATTTGATTGCTAATCTAACTAGTTCATCTCTGTTCTTGAGCTTACTTGGGCGAGTGTATATAATATAATGCTTAACTTGGTACTTGTAAGTTGGTTGGGGTGTGAGTACATTAAAAGCTTAGGACATATGTTTGATGATTGAGGGGCTATTGTATGATTTATAAGGGATACTTGTATTTGTGTGTCATTTAGTTTTTGTTAGTATTGTATAAGGACAAGCAACAATTCTAAGTTAACGGTGTTGATAAGCCATGAAATATGACTTTTATGGTGCTTTAAACATACGATTTTTGTGAGTTCTCAAGCAATTTTGTTAGTTTGATGTTTGTTTTGTGTTAATTTGCAGGAAAACAAACAAGGCATGGAAAATTTGATGAAATGCAAGAAAATGAGCAAAAAAGGGTCAACTGTAGTTGAACAGACACTTCCACGACCCGTGCACCACTTCATGGACTATAGAAGCCAATGTGAACCTTCCTTGGAAATTAAGCTGAGAAGAATTTTTCAAGTAAGGGTCCATGGACACTCTCATGGCCCCAAACATCTTCATCGTCTATGGAGTTAGTCATGACCCTACACTTGGAGTTAAAAATTGAAGATGAAGTATCCTTTGAAGATGAAGGCTAAGCTAGGTAGGTTCCCTGTACAGACTATATAAGCCATCATGGAGAAGTTATGCAACTTTGGAATTCTCATCAAAAATTGGCAAAATCATTCAAGTGGAAGTCCACAGGACCCTCCATGGCTCGTGAACTACACCACGAACCTAGAGAAGGTTGTGGAGAGAGAGACTTGAAATTGGTATAGAGATTTGCAAAGACAAGGCTCACAGGCCCTTTTCATGGGCTGTGAAACTCATCATGGATCGTGGAGGCCATTGTGGAATGAGACTTGGAGAAGAAAAGCCACAAGTGAAGAAGTACAAACTGTTTCAAAGTCCATGAAACTCATCATGAGTCGTACAACTGTATGTGGTTCATGCCACCTTTTGTTTTCCTATTTTAATTAGGATTAGATTTTTCCCACGTATAAATAGGATATTTATTATTTTGTTTTTAAGTATTCTCGACTGCGAGACAGCATGTACGAAGCAAGAACGGCAACTTAACATGAAATTGATGGTGTATTGCTATTTTTCATCGTTAAATCAAAATTTTGGATTTGTGATTCTTCTCTCTTACATTGTAAGTAAATATTACCATGAATTCTTTGTAGGTTATTTTCATTATCTATGCTTAGTTAAACCCAGAACTAGTGTTGTGGGAACCATGACATAATAACAAATTAGGCGAATGCATTGAGAACTTGCCCATATTTATACTCATTTGAGAGGAAAGTAGTAACTAAGAAAAGATAATCATAACAAGAATTCAAGAGAACAAATACTCTTCTAATTTACTTGAGCCCACGTGGGGAAAGTACCTAGAAATCCAAAGTGATAGTTAACATGACATACATTTTGAGTCTGAGAGGAGAGGAATGAAATGCTTCGAAGAAGAACCAAGAGGTGAATTAGAAGTTACCTAACTCACTAAATCTTTCTTGTATTAAACAAAAGAGTAGCCCAAGATTGTACTATTTGATGAGTTGTTGGTCATGGGGAACACAATCCTAACTTAAATCTCATTCTGTACACACCAAGTTGTCATACTAATTTGTTCAATGGCTATTGGTACTCATCACAACAAAACCCCAATTTACTTTATACATTGTTATATAGGGGAAGTTGAAACTTCAATTGAAAAGCAATAGCTGATAAACTTATTTCAACTGATTCCCTATGGGATCGACTCGACTCTTGGTTGGATAAATAGACTACTAACGGTCATCCATATTTCTATAAAGAAGT
>JAOTQJ010162552.1:0-10063 GCA_025642045.1 Solanum sejunctum | reverse complement strand
GATTCCCTATGGGATCGACTCGACTCTTGGTTGGATAAATAGACTACTAACGGTCATCCATATTTCTATAAAGAAGTTATTAGTCAGCACCCACTGGCCCCAAAACCAGATAACTAGAACTATAGTGAATCTACATCATACAACTCATAGCTGGCCTTCATAATCCAACCTAGCACATATTGCCTCAACGGACTAAGATCCAGCAATTCTAACATCTCAAATCAATCTCCGCACTGCAGTACTTAGCAAACCAATCCCTAGCAAGAAATTACCTCAACAGGTCCATTATAACATATGCGACGGCTCATCAAATCAACAATACAACCTAGTATTAGTCAGACCAGAAGATCTAATCAAAAACATATAATGACCAATGGGTCCGAATGTAATTCCAAGGATATACTCCACCCTACTTTTCAATTAAGGGTAATATGGCTTATGTACTAACATCAACATTTGTCTCTGGCAAAAATCTAGCAATTAGAAGGAAACATGTTTAAGACTCACATCTACTGGAACTGTCTCCGCAGTAGGGCCTCAATTGTCACATCACAAGCAGGGGCTAAGTATGCCAACAAATCGATCGATACAATCTCTGAGTCTAAATATAAACACACTACCAGCTGATATACTATTGACAAACCTTACCACACTAGTAGAGACATAGATGATATTGCCTGGGTAATAGTCCTAATATAATCATCCATTGTAACATGATGTAGAGCTAACAATCTATACCTTGGAGAATATCAAAATCAAGTCCATCTGACAATATCAAGCATGCCTGAATATCACAACCCTAAAGAGTCACCAACTTGACCTACACATGTGATCCCCTCACTGAGGAATCCCTCACTAAAGGCAATACACGAATCCAAGATAAAAGAGACTCAAAGCTCATACTCAAGCAAGCAATAAAATAAACAAATACATATAAGAATATAGAACTTCAATCAAATAAATATAAAGTCAATAGCTGACACAAAATAATAAATACCTATGGTGGACTCATTTGAAGCCTCGGCCTCTCCCCAACTGGGGTTGTGCAAGAATGGCCCTATCGGCCTCCATCTCTAGTGTTAACTCTATGACCTAAATCCATTCCTCTAGTCGTAATGGTAGATAGGGGTACTAATTTGGCAACCCATGATATTGTACGTGCTACCCTATGATCTAGAGAACCCCTAAGCTAGCCATCCAATGCTCCACAATAAAAACAACCCTGACCATCTCAAGCTCCGCTAGCCGGACTACATTGTCCTGACTCAAAATACTTATGACTCTGACCCAAAAAGAAGATAGTCCTACCTGAAACCTTGATGGAAGTCTATACACTCGGTCCCTAAATCCAGATCAACATCCACTGAAATCTCTCTAATGTCGTGTCTGCTTGTAACTGCCCCCTTGGGCCTTATGACTGAACTGTCGCTCGAATAGCGTACCCTACTGGGGCCTATGTTGCAAAATCTGGGCCTATTAAATGCCCCTAAGTGCAATTATCAATTGCCCGATGGCCATCTGTACTTCCGGGGTAATCCCAAAAATAGTTGGGGCCTATGAGAGAATTAGCACCTGCGGCTGTGGAGGAGTTGGGGCATCCTGTCTCTTCTCAATGAGATCTAAGGGATCATCCCTTTCGGGGACTAATGGTACAGCCTTACCTCTACTCGAAGTCTAACATCTATGAGACCTATTTATGAAAGAATGGAACAATCAGCTTCCTCGATCGATAGACCATTGGCAATATCACACAAATACATTCAATAACAATACGGAGTTTTCTAGGAATCCCATAGCCTCCTGAAGATAAATCACGGATGTCTCCACAACCATCTACAAGACTCTACTAGATGAGAGCTCTCTATAGATGAGACTAGTGAACCTATAGCTCTTATACCACCTTGTCACGACCTGACCTTTTAGGTCATGATGGTGCCTGTTAGATCCCACCTATAGATAAGCCAATCCAACCCATGATACCCATCCTAGTATCTAGACATAATGATACCTAATAATAACTAATAAAATTCAAAGATGCAACCTACCCCAAAACCTGGAAGTCACCTATAAGAGCTACTTGAAGACTCTAAATAAATAAATAAATAAATATAACCATAATGAGACCCTACATATATAATCCAAACTATAAATATACAAGACCAACATTTGAATATAAAAGATAGCCAAAAAAATAAAAGGAAACTGTAGAATATCCCAAGGTTGTTAGTGCTCACCCAAAGCCTCCTAACGTATCTACAAGCCCCTAGATCAACATTCATAGCTCGTACCTAGACTTGCACCATGAGTAGATTCAGAAAAGTAGGGGTGAGTATTGTGAAAGGCACCATGTAGGAATCGCCGACCAACTGAGTGAAATACATTAAACATGGTAAGAACAATTTAATGAAATACTGCAGTGTTAGCTATATTGACCCAATTCAAAGAGAAACATATCAAAAAAACCATAGGACCCTTACTAAACAAACCCAAGCAATATGTAATGACGTTGACTGACGAAACCTAAAGATTAAGTGTCAGTTATGTTTGTGGCACCAGGCGAGCCTATAAGTAATGACAATATATATATCATGATGGTATGTGGCATCCAATCCTGTAGTATCGTGTCTGAATGACTGAGAAAGACTAAGAAGAACTAACTGAGCAAAACAGAGCAATATACAACCAATCATCTAATGAAATTAAATAAAACTATATCACACTGTCATATGGTTGAGGTATGGTGTTATACGTGGGTGCAAAGAGCTAGTGTCTATGCTTGTACGCCAATTGGGCCTCATAAACCCAAAAGGTACAACCATGCACAACTATGGAGTGTATAGGCGTAGGGACATAAGGATCAATAATAGAACGTATGTTGTCTCAACTTGTGCAGAACATAGTATCACCGAGGCCTTCAACCCCTAACGGTCACCTGAGGCCTACAAACCCTAGCGGTAATCTACGGCCTATAACCCCATTTCCTGACTAACCTCTAGCCAGGGAAAGAAAAATCACATGTCAACCAAGGCCAATGGATGATACTCAATTAGGTAGAAACCTAGGAACAATCAAATGAGCCTCCAACCTAAGAAAAAACACTGCTTAGCTGGTCCCCAAGGTCCGTGCCTCTCAAATCAAATTGTGTGTTTATGTTATAATATATAGGCTCCAAATAACATAACCCTATGGCAGCACTATCTTAAGCGTAGGCTAAGGCCTATAGGGAGCAGTAGCCATAAATATCACACGCATCCAAAAATGATGATAACAACCCAGCTGATAAATATAGCAAGTAAGAAATGCAATAATAGATAGGTCAACTGATAAATGTAATAAGTCCTTAAGATAAGATAGTAGCCATTCCAACTGATCAATGCAGCATGAAATCCCCACATACAGATAGTCAAACTAACCCCAAGGTATACAATGCCTCTCATAATCAGGATCACTATGAAATGTCCAACATGAAACGATATAAGACCAACATTTGAATATAAAAGATAGCCAAAAAAATAAAAGGAAACTGTAGAATATCCCAAGGTTGTTAGTGCTCACCCAAAGCCTCCTAACGTATCTACAAGCCCCTAGATCAACATTCATAGCTCGTACCTAGACTTGCACCATGAGTAGATTCAGAAAAGTAGGGGTGAGTATTGTGAAAGGCACCATGTAGGAATCGCCGACCAACTGAGTGAAATACATTAAACATGGTAAGAACAATTTAATGAAATACTGCAGTGTTAGCTATATTGACCCAATTCAAAGAGAAACATATCAAAAAAACCATAGGACCCTTACTAAACAAACCCAAGCAATATGTAATGACGTTGACTGACGAAACCTAAAGATTAAGTGTCAGTTATGTTTGTGGCACCAGGCGAGCCTATAAGTAATGACAATATATATATCATGATGGTATGTGGCATCCAATCCTGTAGTATCGTGTCTGAATGACTGAGAAAGACTAAGAAGAACTAACTGAGCAAAACAGAGCAATATACAACCAATCATCTAATGAAATTAAATAAAACTATATCACACTGTCATATGGTTGAGGTATGGTGTTATACGTGGGTGCAAAGAGCTAGTGTCTATGCTTGTACGCCAATTGGGCCTCATAAACCCAAAAGGTACAACCATGCACAACTATGGAGTGTATAGGCGTAGGGACATAAGGATCAATAATAGAACGTATGTTGTCTCAACTTGTGCAGAACATAGTATCACCGAGGCCTTCAACCCCTAACGGTCACCTGAGGCCTACAAACCCTAGCGGTAATCTACGGCCTATAACCCCATTTCCTGACTAACCTCTAGCCAGGGAAAGAAAAATCACATGTCAACCAAGGCCAATGGATGATACTCAATTAGGTAGAAACCTAGGAACAATCAAATGAGCCTCCAACCTAAGAAAAAACACTGCTTAGCTGGTCCCCAAGGTCCGTGCCTCTCAAATCAAATTGTGTGTTTATGTTATAATATATAGGCTCCAAATAACATAACCCTATGGCAGCACTATCTTAAGCGTAGGCTAAGGCCTATAGGGAGCAGTAGCCATAAATATCACACGCATCCAAAAATGATGATAACAACCCAGCTGATAAATATAGCAAGTAAGAAATGCAATAATAGATAGGTCAACTGATAAATGTAATAAGTCCTTAAGATAAGATAGTAGCCATTCCAACTGATCAATGCAGCATGAAATCCCCACATACAGATAGTCAAACTAACCCCAAGGTATACAATGCCTCTCATAATCAGGATCACTATGAAATGTCCAACATATTAAGATAATCATAACAATAGAGCCTTAGTGCATAGCTAGGAGTATAACAAATAACCAACTTTCTAGAACATAGCATATATCATCATACTACACAACCTAAGCAAGTATGCAAGAAGCCAACTAGGTACACAATACTAGAAATAATATAAGATTATATCCTACCTCTAACAGACCCATCACACCCTCAGATCACCCTACTGTCAGTTACTACAATAACTTAACCACCACAGTGTCTACAATTTCATCACCTTCTCATATCATGGATATAGGATTTTACTAAAGGATTTCTAATAGCAAACTAGCACATAGAGAACAAAATAGACATATTTGTCACTAGGTGTGGCATATGACTATGCCTAGTCGTCGACAAGTTCACCCTAGACTATGATAACTATAGGTATCAGAATAATCATAGACAATCCAACTGTAAAGTAAAACTACCTCCCAAACAATCGTGGATAGCCTAGCCAATCTCCAGGTCATAACATGTATCTCACCGTCAAAAACTGTACTCAATCATCAGAGAATCAGTAATATAGTACGCTAATAGAAATGCATAATAAAATCATAATCATAGAGTCATAGTATATAGCTGGGAGTATAACTAGCAACTAGCCTCTCAAAAACTACATAACTCTAAAGTCAGACCGTGTATCTAAATAGGCATATGTATCAACCACAGGCATAGGTTGGCCTTTAGCCTTTCACAAGACCTAATCATAACCTAAGTAATAAGTGACCAGAATCATATGTATTGGGTATAATATATTTATCAGTATCAGGATGTCCAAAAGGTCAAATTGGCAATTAAATAGTCAAATACATGTATATAGGTAGTACCAATACTTAACTTACCTCATTTTCACTCTGCCTCACCTTTACAATCTTTATATGAAGCATTTACAGCCCACACAATGTTAAACATCAACTAACATAACATGTATAGGTATCACAGAGTCTAATGGTAATCTCAGCCTTAGCAACATATGTATATATCTTACTCAGAACTTCCAACAACAACTAGGCTCCTAATGACATATATTTCAGCTCAGTCTAGAGGTGAGGAAATTCTAGCTTACCTTGAAGGTGAATCCACATGCTTCAAATCAGTCCATATGATCTTTACCCTTTCTAATAGTTTTCTAATGTTGGTCAGCTATCAAAACATGTATCAAAATATTTTTACGGTTGTTTTGGCTATAATATCTCAAGAAACGGGGGAAAATACGTCAATTGTGACTAAAATGAGAAAAAATAGGGTCCACTCCTAAAATACAAAATCAACCCCCAAAAAATAATCATTATGTAATCCCAAGCCTATAGCCAGAAATTGAGCTTAGAATGAAGCTCAGAATAATCAAAAACAACCCAAAGTAAATTATATTTCTTATCAAAAAAAACATATATGTACAGCAGCTTCTATCAAATTTCTCAAAAGTATGATCAAATTAACAGAATTTGAACATATCAGGCCATAAAGCTCAACAGAGTAGTACAGTTTAGATCCAAATTTCACTTAATTTTGATAAGAAACAGTTGAGATATCTCAAACTGAAGTTTTAGACATTTCTTAATGTTATATAAAGAAAAATAGTAACTTTACTTCGAACGGCATGCCAAAAGAAATTTTCAATACTTTCATGATGTTTCTCTTGAAAAAATACACAAGTTAGCCATTTTGAATCACCCAAAATGGATAAAAAAAATACTCTCACAAATGTGGTACGAAGTTGATGTATACTTATATATATATATATATACTAATGCTCCCTAGAAGACAAGCTTGTATATACTTATATGAATGGAAGACATGCCACCTACCATGTGGCAATTCTAGGTTGCTCTATGTGGCACAACCTGGTGCAACCATGTTACCTCGTTTCTACTTCAATAATTATCCAACCCTTTTTTGATGTTTTGGACTTGTTCGGACTCTAATTTCTCTCAAATGAACTAAGTAACCCTAATAATTTTGATATTTCAATTCCAATGGCACAAATGAAATTTTTGTTGGAGGTCCTTATGACCCGATGTTGGTCACATTTCCTTATATGTAACTCTTAATAGAAAGCCCCTGAGGGCGTCAAATCGCATTCAAAAGTCTTAGGTGCCAAATGAAGGGTCACTCTAGACAAAACTTGACGTTCCAGACTAATCTCGCTGTCAAAATTCTGATTTAGGCATGTTTCCTGAGAGTGTCAACTATTAATTGATTTCAGCGATTAAATTTGCAAAACTTGATATAACTGCATTGGAAATGCTCCTAACCTAATTTGGCTATTTTGGAGCACATGAAATTGTCAAAATTCCACTTTGAGACTGTTTACTATGACTTTACCTGAAAATCTTTTATTTAACTCAAAAAGCTGCACAAACCTCAACTAATTCACCTAACAACCATACTAACAGTACTAACAAGTCAAGAATGGCTCGAGATCGCTATACACATGCTCCAATAGATAAGATAATTGTGAAGATACATAAATAACCTGGAGGGTCATTAAAATTAAAATACTAAATATACTATTTTTTATAAAAAATTATTGGATGGAAAAAGTTATAGTTTTAAAAAAAAATAAGTTTTCTTCAAGTACGGTAATGGTTAAAGTAGCATGCTCTTTGCTTATTACATTTTAACCTTGTGCAACGAAATACATATTGTTCTATATCAGACCTTGATTCAATTGCTTTTGATTTTTGCACTTAGTGCATTTATTTGATTTAATTTTGAAAGTGCTATATGCTTGTTATATATCTTCTTTTGGGATGATAGGTAAAGAAGTGGAATTTGACAGAAATTAAAAGAGCTATGTATTCATCAGTGTTTCAAAAGGTGGGAGCGTGAGGCAACGCCTAATTCCCGAGACACAGGGCATAAATCCTATGAATCTATGAGGTTTGTATTTCATATATCTTAAACTTTATAATTTGAAAACTAGGATAATAAGAAAAAGTAAAGGTTTTAATAATTCTGCTAATAAATTTAAATAAATCAGTAATAATAGAGAAAAAATATTGGTATTGTTATTCGAGAAAGGTAAAACACAATAGCTGATAATAGTCAAGATAATTTTTAAAATAAAATCATCCTCCATCCCCACATTTACTAACCTTTACCATCATTAAATGAGATTTTGACCAATTAATGTTTAATGTAGGAGTAAATTGCTTCTCTGTTTCCAAATAGCATACTACTTTAATTTTTTTTTCGTTTGTCATTTTCCGGCGACTTCTCCACCGGAACTTCTCGATTTCCAATAACAATTCCATCAAAAACTCACCATTTTTTTCCTTTATTTCTTTCTTTTACTACTCATCTTCTCATAAGAAGATTCACAGAGTTTTTTTCAACTTCACCAGTCTCTCTCTCTACTTTAGGATCTATTTTCAACTTCAATGGTGAACTCTTAGTCATCTGATACTTTCCTGATCTAATCTGATAGCGAAAATATTTCAACACATAAACCAAAAAACATTGCACCGGAAAACCTTAGTTCCAGATCACCATTCTGCTGGTATCATACAGCGGAATTTATCTTTCTCTCTGCGACTCCGGTGAGACCTCAGATCTATGTCCTGCAATTTCCAGATTCTAGCGATGTCATATCTGCAAATATAGAGTTTTCCAGTGATAATAGTACTCTAAGACAGTGATTCAAAACCATTTTCTGGTCAAGCAACTTCACCATTCCAGCGACTCATTCAACCATTAGTTTTTCGATCAAATTACTCGGGTGATATCCTTCATTTTTCTCTTGTTCTTTCTTGTTGAACTTCTTGTTCCATTCAGATTCTCTGTTCTCTTCTTTCTTGGCATTGTTTCTTGTCTGTATAGCTACTATTTGCTTGTTGTTTCTTATTTTTTGTTATATTTGTCACTTAATATTTCTTCTTTAGTATAAAATTTTTGCAATATTTCTTCTGATTATTACTTTTCGTTGTGATCCTCGTGTAGTTTATAGGATTATAGGATAATAAATTATAGTTTAGCTTTAACTATTTTATATTTTTGCATTGTTGTTTCATGAGATTGTTGATTCTCTATCCTTTATATTTTGTTGATTTAGTAGGTCTTAGGGAAGTTTAGTGGCGTTGTGGTCTGATGGTGGATTAGGGTTATGTCTTCAGTTGGGGTCGGAGGCTAAGGGTAGTAGTGATAAGAGGGGAACATGCTTAATTAGGTTGAGAGTGGGGACGTGGAACATAGGATCACTTACGGGGGAGTCCATAGAGTTAGTGAAGAGTCTTAAGAAGAGAAAAATTAATATAGCATATATTCAAAAGACCCAATGGGGAGGTACTAAGGCACAAGATGTAGACGGGTTTAAATTATGGTACTTGGGTGGTTCTAGGGATAGAAATGGAATAGGCATCCTAGTATATGAAGACCTTAAGGAGTATGTCATGGAGGTCAGGAGAACTAATGATAGGATGATGTCTATTAAACTTGTGGTCGGTAGTTATATTATGAATACAGTTAGTGCCTATGCACCCCAAGTGTCCCTACATGTTGAAGTCAAAAACCTCTTTTGGAAAGATTTTTATGAGGTTGTGAGGGGTATACCGGCCATAGGAAAGGATTTTATCGAGGGAGATTTTAATGGGCATATTGGTGCTACTTCTAGTAGTTTTGATGATATCCATGGAAGCTATGGTTTTGGTGAGAGGAATGGAGGTGGGACATCTTTCTTAGACTTTGCTAAAGCATAGTGATTGGTGCAAGGGTTTTCAAGAGGGACCTATGGTGGATGTCAATGTGATTAGTGGTGGAGTGGAGAAGTTCAAGGCAAAGTGAAAGCTAAGAAAATTGCCTACATGAAGTGGTTGGAATATTGGGATGAGGATAAAAAAATAAGGCTTAAAGATATTTATAAGACGGTGAAGAAGGTAGAGATGAGTGCTAAGACAATAGCGTATGAGCGTTTGTATGTTGACTTGGGTTAAAAAATGTAGGGGCGGCAAATTATATAGGCTTGCAAAGGTGAGAGAGAGAAAAGCTAGTGACTTTGAGCAAGTAAAGTGCATTAAGGATGAGAAGAGTTAGGTGTTGGTGGATGAGAATTCCATTAAGATAAGGTGGCAAGGTTATTTTCATAAACTCTTAAATGAAAAAGGGGCCAGAGATATTGAGTTGGGTGATTTGGCACACTTCGATAGTTATTAAGATTTTGATTATTGTAGGCATTTTAGAGTTAAGTGTTAGGACCCGCAACATAATTTAAACCCCGAATGTCCTTAATTGGTTCGATTTAATAAAGTATTGGGACCTATGTA
>JAOTQJ010162543.1:0-20074 GCA_025642045.1 Solanum sejunctum | reverse complement strand
CGTGTTTTTTATTTCTCAATGTATCTTCTTTGCTTTAAAGGCGCGCGCACACACAGACACGCTCACATATATATATATAGATAGATAGATAGATAGATAGATAGATAGATATAGAGAGAGAGAGAGGGGGGGAGAGAGAGACAGAGAGAGAGAGAGCATGATGACCATCACATTTGGCCAAGAAAGGATCAAAATATGACATCCACTAAGAGACCAAACATAGTGGATATTTCTTTCACACAACAATTTTTATTTCTAACACTCCCCTAAATTGTCCATGTAAAAGAAAAATTCTAAGTGATTTTAATACGCATCATTAGCTGACTCATTAAAAACCTTACCAGAAAAATCCAGTGAGATAAAACCTTGGCTAAGAAAAAAAGAGTCCAAGGCATATTTTCTCCCCTTGATGAAATCTTCATTTGATACTTTGGAGACGGTGCATTCCAATCTTGTATCTTAGCTTCTTGAATGTTGACGTTACCAATGCCTTAGTGAATAAATATGCAAGACTATTACTCAAACGAATTTTTTGTATATCAATATCACCTTTTTTCTGAAGATCATATTTAAAGAATAATTTTGGTGAAATGTGTTTCGTTTTGTCTTCTTCTATAAAGCCACCTTTCAACTGAGCTATACACACAGTATTATTTTCAAATATGACTGTGGGTACTTTGACATCATTTTTCAGTCCACACTTATCCTGGATGGAATGTATCATTGATCCTAACCACACACATTCTCTACTTGCTTCATGAATTGCTATTATTTCAACATGATTTAAAGAAGTAGCAGCAACGGTTTATTTTGTAGATCGCCATGATATAGGAGTTTCTTCATATGTAAACAGATAGCCTGTTTAAGATTGGACTTTATGTGGATCTGATAAATAACCTGCATCTGCATAACCAATAAGGTCTGCATAGCTTTTGTTAGTATAAAACAAACCCATATCAATTATATCCTTCAGGTATCACAAAATATGCTTGACACCATTCCAATGACTTCACATTGGGGAAGAACTGTACCTTGTTAACACATTAAGGGAGAATATTATATCAGGTCTAGTTGAGTTAGCGAGATACATAAGTGCTCCAATAGCAATGAGATATGGTACTTCTGGACTAAGGAGTTCCTCATCCTCTTGTAGGAGACGGAATGGATCTTTATTCACTTTAAATGACCTAACAACCATTGGAATGGATGTGCTTTATCCATATAGAATTATTTTAAGATTTTCTCAGTATATAGGCAGATTGTTGAACAAGAATTTCATCTGCTAAATGTCCAATTTGCAGACCCAGACAAAGTTTTGTCTTTTCGAGATCGTTCATCTCAAATTCTTTCCTTAAATATTCAATCGCCTTTTGGACCTCTTCAGGAGTTCTAATGATATTTATATCATCAACATAAACAGGGAGTATAACAAACTCTGCTCTCATTTTCTTAATGAAAACACATGGGCAAATAACATAATTTATTATATTCTTTATTTATTAAGTACTCACTGAGGCGACTATACCATATCTGCCCCGATTGTTTCAGACCATATAATGATCTTTGCAATTTGACTGAGAACATTTCTCGAGACTTATTATATCCTTCAGGCAATTTAAATTCTTCTATAATTTTTATGTAAATTTCACTGTCAAGTGAACTATATCCATTAGATGCATTTCAAGATTTTCATACACAGCCAAATTGATGAGATATCAAAAAATTATTCTATCCATAAAAAGTGAATATGTCACTTCATATAGTTGACACCGGGTCTGTGAGAGAATCCTTGTGCAATAAGGCGTTCCTTGTATCTTATAATTTCATTTCATTTTCACATAAAAACTCATTTATAGCCAATTGGTTTTACACCATCAAGGGTTTAGACTATAGGTTCAAATACCTTATGCTTAGAGAGTGAATTCAACTAAGATTGAATTACATCTTTCCATTTAGGCCAATCATATCTGTATCGACATTATTCGATGGATTTAGGCTCAAGACTCTTACCACCTTTGCATAAGGTTAAGTGCAACATTATATGCAAAAACATTATCCACTTTAACTTTTAATCGATTTAAATTTATCTCATCACCAGTAGAACTTATAGAAAGTTCTTCATTCACTTAAGTCTCGAGTTCACTAATTTCTTCAGGAATATTAGGATTTCTCAAGTCTTGACCTTCCTCAACAGTTTTTTTGTAGTATCATCTTTATTATTCTTTATGCTTCTCTTTCTAGGATTTTTATACTTTGAACCCAATGGTCTACCACGCTTCATGCGTGTTTGGGATTCAAAAGCATTGATACTAATAGATGGTCCCTTTGGGACATCGATCGGATAGGCACATTCACTGCAGGGATATGTGACTTAGTCATTTGTTTAAAATCAGTAAATGCATATGACATTTGTTATAAAAATAAATATAGAATTGACTAGAATAAATTTAAGGAGAGATAATATCTGAAAATTAAGAAATAAGAGAGAAGATGGAGAAAATATTTTACTTTGTTATTATCTATGCGTATCTTCATTCTTCTCTACATAGTTATTTATAGCCAAACATTCTCATAAAATAACAAGAATAAGTGGGACACACCATGCACTAAACCCAAATTATTTCATCATTTTCTTATTTACCCATTATATTATATTGGACAATTATTATGCTTCCAAGTGATTTGACATAATGAAAATACATGGTCATCCACTTCTAATTTTATTTACAACACTCCCTCTTGGATGTCCTAGTAAAAACTAATAATGTATATAGTTATTCTTAATACTCACTGTTTGCTGCCTCGTTAAAAACCTTACTAAGAAAAATCCTATGGAAAAAAAATATTGGTGAAGGAAAAAAGAGTACAGCGCATATTTACTCCTCCTTGATGAAAACATCACTTAATATCTCGAAGACGACTCTCAAAGGTGGAGGTTGGCAATGCCTTGGTAAACATATTTGTTAAATTATCACTTGAACGAACTTGTCGAATATCTATTTCTCCCTTCATTTGAAGATCATGAGTGAAAAAGAGTTTTGGAGAAATGTGTTTTGTTCTATCTCCTTTAATATATCCTTCCTTCAGTTGGGCTATGCATGCAATATTATTTTCATACAATATAGTTGAAATATTTCTTCTCAACGGAAGACCACATGCTTCTAGAATGTTGAGTTATTGACCTTAAATAAATGCATTCTCGACTTGCTTCATGAGTGACTATTATTTCTGCATAATTTGAAGAAGTGGCAACCATAGTTTGTTTCATTGAATACCATAATATAGTTGTACCACCACTTGTGAATAAATAGCCTCTCTACGATCGACCTTTATGAGGATCAGATAAATATCCTGCTTCTGCATAGCCAATCAATTGTGATCCCGATTCATTTTAATAAAACAATCCTATATCAGTGGTCCCTCGAAGATAGCTCAGTATATGCTTAATTCCATTTCAATGTCTTTGAGTTGGAGATGCACCAAATCTTGCTGAAAAACATACATCAAAGGTTATATCTGGCCAAGAATTATTAGCAAGATACATTAATGCACCAATTGCATGAAGATATGGTATTTCAGCACCAACAAGTTCTTCATCATTTTTATGAGATCAAAATAGATCTTTATTAATATCAAGAGATCTCACAATCATTGGGGTACTCAATGGATGTGTTTTATCCATGTAAAATCTCTTTAAGATATTCTCTATATATGTTGATTAATGGACAAATATTTGATGTGTTGCCAAAATATAGCACATTTGGTGCCTAAAACAAGAGATTTTGTGTGTTCTTAATGCGACTTTTTATGATTTTTATGTGTTTTATGTTTATTTTGGCAGAAAATACAAGTTGGCCTAATTTTGGGGAAAATTATAGATTTTGTTGAATTTGAGGACCTATGGGACCCACTATGTGTTGTAGCCCAAGCTATGAGTCATAAGGGATGATCATAGCGATTAACAGTTTTCAAAATCAAAATATGAGAAATTGAAGTTCATCCATATAAGCCAGTCTTAGTCCTTACTAAGACTCTTAGAAGGGGACCTCGTAGTGATTAATAATGTTAATTGAAATTGGACCAAGAAATGCAATGGTCGACTATGAGAAGGCACTACGAGTTGTATACCATCCTACGACTCGTAGAGGTGGATAATAGCTGTGAAATCCAAAATGCCAAGTGCTGGCAACGAAGGTTCTATTACGGCTTGTACGTCACCCTAAGAGCCATAACTACAAGTCGTAATAGTTGCTGATCTGAATTTTTAAATTTATTGTAAGGACTCTTTTGTAAATACTATAAATAGTATATATCAGGGTTTTTGAAAAGAGAGAAGAGAATTACACAGATTTTTAGAGAGATTTAGAGGGAAAAGCTCTTAAATATTGTAGGGTTTTAAACTAGGGTTTCAATTTAGAGACTCACTTTGGAGATTTGGAATCACTTATAAATTAATTTCATCATTCAAGCTTGTGATTCTAAGAAGGGTTTCCTTGTTCTTCATTATTCTTGGGTAATTTCTAAACTATATTTGTTTGATTCATTGTTTATATTCTTGCCCAAGTCATGAGTAGCTAAACACCCACAACTTGGGTGTTGTAGGAACCATGAGTATCTAGCTTAATAACCTGGATATTTACACCTCTTGAGTTGGGTATTTGTATATATTATCTTTTTTTTCTTCATTTTTCTTGTTGTTTAATGGCGGTCAACATTAAACCCTGCCTAGTGCCATGATCCCGACCAAGGTAGTGATAAATAGGAAAAGAAAATGGCTGATAGAATTCGATTTATATGTTCTCGTCTAATCAATCAAACCTGGACAAGGAGAGGTTGACTAGGACAATAGGTAACGATTAGTTGGCACACTATAGTAGCCCGCCAAGTGCCATAGTGAAATTCAACCTTCACGTTTGCTCAAGGGTTGGAAGAACTCAAGTTACCATCCTGCATCCAATGTCCTAATTTAGGTTGTGTTATACAGGGTGTTTGGGTTAGTGAATCATGGAAAACACAATTTTCTAAGTTGCTCTCCAATTTGATTGTCTCTTCACTTTGTTAGTATAGTTTTAGTTTCTTATAAATCATTTCAAATCCCCCCTCCTTTAATTGAGAATAGAGTTAATTGATGTTTGAAATGATTATTGGTGAATCAATCAGTAAAACCTAGTATTCCTTTGTGATTTGACCCTAACCTATGGTTAGGTTTTATATTTGACAGTCGATTGTTTTATCCTAAAAGTGAGAGGTACTATTTGAGTATGATCAAAATTAATGGTGTCATTGTCTGGGAATACGATGAGGTTTTGACTTGATTTCACTAGAAGTTAATTCAAGTGTTGATTGCTTAATTCTCTTGTATTTTGCTCATGTTTTTATTTTTATTGTTTGGCCTCTTTTGCAGGGTATACTAGGTGTATGCCCAACACAAGGAGCCAATGCGGACCCTAATCTCTAATTAATCATAAGAACTATTATGTTGCAAGGAGAACGGCCTAAGCAAATGTTAATGATGCAGTTGATGAAGCCATAGATCGACATGATGATGATGTGGCTAGAGAGGAGAATCCATCACCAAGGGAAAATAGGCCACACCATAGGGATTTCAATGAAAATGCATATGGTTGGAATCAATATCGCTTGAACCTATGGCCATGGATATTATAGGTGCTATAGTGTTGCTAGCATTATCGACAGATACTAAGTTTGCCCTATCAAGTAGATTACTCCAGATGCTTTAAAACAATGGTTTGTTTACAAGGTTACCTACTGAGGATCCTTACAGTCATCTTCATAATGTTGTATTTGTGTGTAAAAATGTAATGGGTACACAGAATCGCTTTATGGATGTTATTGGGTTATGATGTTCCCTTTATCCCTTATAGGAAATACAGCAATATGGTTGTCAGAACTCCTACAGAGTTTAATCACCAGTTGGGCAGAATTGCAAATAGTCTTCTTAGAGATATATTTTCCAAGGTCCAAAAAACTCAAACTAAAGGATCAAATCAATAACTTTGAGCAATTGTCGGGCAATTCTATTAGTACAACATAGGAGAGGTTCACGAAGTGTTTGAGAATGGTTCTGGACTATAAGATTATGGATGGTGCCTTGTGGAGATTTTCTCTCGGGCTTTCAATGAAAATAGTCAAGCATGTGTCGATACAATCATGGGAGGCATATTCTTAGACCAACCATTTACAAGGATAGTAGAAAGGATGGAGCAAGTAGTGATGACCAACAGAGCATGCGACCAAAGGGAGAGAGCTACTACAAGAAGCTCTTGTGTAATGATCATTAGTTCGAATCAAGTAAAAACCAATGATGATATCATGCAACAACCTTCTCAACTCCGGACTAGTATGGACTTAGTGGTGAAACAAACTCAAAAAGTGTTCTTATGGTAGTCCACTAACCCCTAAGAGCACCTATGTATGTGAGTCACATTATGATGAAGATGTTTGCTTTGTTAGAGATCAAGTAGTGGGCTTTTGGAACAATGCCCAAGGGTCTAATCTGGACTATTGGAGTCAAGATTTCGTAAATCAAGGTCAGAACTATAACCGAGAGGGTGCATATAGAGATAATTGTGGTGGTTACTTTGAGAGAGGTAGGGTGCCAGAAGCCGAATGGGGCCGATAAAATGGGTATAAAAATGCTTCTTATGTGCCTTCTCATAATCGCGAAGCTGGTTCTAGCATTTCAAGTATTGAAGAAATGCTTGACAAGTTGTTAAAGAGGGCCAATCACTAAGATGAGACTTTGAAGGGAATGAAATTGGATATCTCAAGTATCAACCAAAAGATCGAGTCTCACTCGGTGCCAATCGAGTAATTGGAACAACAATTTAGTCAAGTGCCCTCCAATTAAATCAACACCAAAAGGGTACTTTACCAAGCAACACAGTGTAAAATCCAAAGAACGAGGGGCATTGCATGGCAATTACAACTAGGGGAGGTAAAAGTGTTATTGACTCCCCCATGCCGGCTAAAGTAGAAAATGTGCATAAGAAAGAAAGCATGAGGAGGGGTGTGGCCGGGAGAGATAATGATGAAGAGGGTGAGATACCAATGAAGTATAAGACCTTCCCGAGACCGCCTTCCTATTTCCTCAAAGAATTAAGAAGAGGGAGGAGGAGAGCAAACTCGAGCATGTCCTATCAATACTCAAGAACTATTGGTGAACATCCCTTTGATTGAAGCCTTAGAGAAGATGCTAGGTTACGCAAGGTACATGAAAGATTTAGTTACAAAGAAGCAAACGGTGAGTCAAGCTCTCTCACATGACCTTTAACATTGTGGTGCCATCACTACCAAGTCATTGATCCAAAAGCATGCAGACATAGGTGCTTTCACTATACCATGCACTATTGGGGAGGTAGAATTTAGTAGAGCACTTTGTGATTTGGGTGCTAGCATCAACTTGATGCCGCTTTCCATCTTCGAGAAACTCAGCTTGGGAACTCCTACTCCTACAAAAATGTAGTTACTAATGGTAGACAGAACAATCAAGAATGGAGTGATTTATGATGTGTTGGTAAAAGTAGACAAATTTATATTTCTCGTAGATTTTGTTATGCTTGACTATGAGGTTGATTTTGCAGTTTCTATTATTTTGGAGAGGCCTTTCTTAGCTACATGTTGCACTCTAGTTGTATAGAGAAAGGGCTACTCACATTTAGAGTTGGAGAAGAAGAGGTCGTGTTTCATGTTTGTCAATAAGAAAGGAAGAACTGTAATATGAGGGTAGTTTTGGTGATTGAAACTGCTGATGACGATGATGAGTCAGAGTACCTATTGAGCTACGAGTAGGAGTTGACACTTTGGAGGCACTCTTTATGAACTTTGATGGTGATGGTATCCCAGATTATGAGGAGATAGTAAATGCACTTTGGTTGTCATTCGGCCCTAGACGTCAGACTAAGTTTGTAATACCCTAACTTTTTTAAGGTGAGACTGCATCATCCTTTATATGATATAGAATTATAGTTAATAATTCTTAATTCAGTATAAGTGTTAAATTCATTTCTTAATGTTGTAATAGAATTGGAGATGATCTAAGGTCACATGAACCCTCTAGTACGAAGTTAAGCTAAAAACTTTCTTAGTGTTTGAGTTCTAACGTAAGATTTTATAAAGATTAGATGGACCAGCGACTTTTAGGTTATATATAATGCTAGGATAAACTCTTAAGTATTTAAAGTACATTAGATGTGATTTAGAGTCATAAGGGATCTTTTACATCAAGACAAATCCAAAGAATTTATAGCAACTAAGTTTTCGTATGAGTCAATAGAAGGGTCAACTTCAAATGACCATATCTCCTAAATTATAAAGAGTTATGTGACCCATAATACATCAACTCAAATATATTTGAATTAGCTTTCCAACACATCTAATTTTGCCTTAAATAGAGTTCGAAGTAGAAAGTTATGACCATTTAAGTAAAGAATTACAGAGTTGTCTAAAGCTCTGCGCCAAGAGCGCGTCGCGGACTTGACGCAGACCCTTACTGGATGAGCTATGACATTTTTTTTTATTTTGAGGGTACTTTTGTCCTAAAACCTTTGGGGGTCTATTTAAGGTCCTAAAATGTATGAAACGTTATTTTTTCATAATTAAAAACCCTCTTCTTCATTCCTAAACATAAACGCTCAAGAATCATCAAGAAAGTCATCAAGTCAGGATTAGTTTCCAAGATTCCTCCTCAGAGTAAGTTATTTTTCATCAATTTTAAGCTAGCCAATCTAGATTTCTTTATCTATTCATGAATTCCTAATAGAATATTAAATCATAACCTAGGGTTCAAGAAGACAAATTCAAGAATCCCAACAAAGGATTTCTTGATTCTTCTTTTTCAAGAATGTAGGTTCTTCATCAAGAACTCTAAAGATTCTAAGTCAAGAACTCAAGAATCAAAGAGATTTCCTTCAACCAATGTCCTTCCAAGTTCTTTCCCTTTAAAAGAACTACCAAGATCGAGGATTTTCTCTAAGCAAGCTAGTACTCATCAAATTTCGAAGGTAATATCAACTTTTCAGGTATGTAAGGCTACTCATAGAATTGGAATGAGTTCATCCACATGCCCCACATGTTTATTATCCATAACTGAGTTCAAATAGAGTTTTACCCTAATTCTTGAATTCTAAATGAGCTAATTCCTCTTCCATTGAGTTAGATATATTTATGCACTGAGATTATAATTATTATTATATCTTATATTGTTGGAATTTTCATTCATGGATACTTTCCCATGATCCATAAGGAAGTTGATGATCATCACTTTCCTATACATTCTTTAATATTGAGATTGATAATTTTTTATGCATTAAACAAGTATTTTGAATATAGGTTTTACATGTTCTAGTAAAGATGATGACTTTTCTATGCATTGATAAAAGAGTAATTTAAACCAAACATTGCATATGTATTTTATTGAGTACAAAGAGTTACATATTGGAGGAATATGTTTTGATGAGATGATGCATGATTTAATGAGTTTTTGATGAAAAGCATGAAATTTACTAAAATCTTCTACTAAACTGGGGTCTTAAGTTGGGATATTACTTTTAATTGTTAAACTAGTTAAACCTCAAAGTTACTACAAAAATCTATGAATCTTGATATCTTGCTTTAAACTCAAGAAAAGTATTAGTATAAGTATTTTATGAATAGTGAAGCATAAAACCTATGATTTTAGACAGTTCTGAGAAAAGCTAAAAAAATGTTAAGTTGGGCTAAGTCCCAAGGAGAAGAAAGTAATACT
The DNA here is from genome assembly GCA_025642045.1 of Solanum sejunctum. Classification (NCBI taxonomy): domain Eukaryota; kingdom Viridiplantae; phylum Streptophyta; class Magnoliopsida; order Solanales; family Solanaceae; genus Solanum; species Solanum sejunctum. Next base: position 10,308 of record JAOTQJ010162543.1, on the reverse strand, counting down.
TTGAGCAAGAATATTCTTTTAAGTATGAGCATACAATTAATAATTTTGGGAGTAGTATTGAGCACCAATATGAGTGAGAGTAATAATAGCTTAAACTTATAAACTACGTAGCCAGTGTAGGATAGGATTGTACCAAAGTACAACCCTCACTCGCCACTGAGATGATCCAGGTTTGGGATGGACCCATTCCCCTAGTTTTCGTTTCTTACCCCGACAAAGTATGGGACGGCTCTGGCAGCATAGGCAAGACGTATTATCATAAAGCTCATAGTGATGGTTGTCGGTTAGAGAAACTCCCCAAGAAGTAAAGTTTATTATTTTACACACTGAGATATATTATTTCTTTATTAAAGTATTTCATTTTATTATGTTACGTATTTAATTGAGTTGAGCTATTTGCAGATAAGCATTTGAGTATCATATTTTTATATATTTAGCTATGCTCATTAATACATTAAAGACAGTAATTCTTTTATATTAAATTGCACTTTTAAATAAGTTCAAAAACATATGTTTTACTTACATGACATACTTTTATCAATTAAGCTATCTCAAAGTTCAATTTTAAAGTGACTATCTTGTTCTTAATACTTTTTGGTCATCTTACATACCGTGTATTCCACGTACTAACGCAACTCGGCACTGCATCATTTCCTGATGCAGGTATAACTTCTAGAGATCCTCATCAAGCACTTCATTGAAGATCTATTTATTCACAGACAGTGGTAAGACCTCCTTACTTTCGGAGGAACCCTTTTATTTTAGTTCATTCTCTTTTTTTTTAATTGTCTTGAGGTAGCCTTGAACATATCTTGGCACCATCTTATGAGTTGATAGAGGCTTCATAGACTGAGTTAGATAGAGAATAGTAGAGTCTGTCTTACTTTCAGAGTTAATTTTAAAAAAAACTATTATTATTTATTTCAATTAAACATCGAGTTATTTTAATACAAGATATAAAATTATTTTACATGAGAATTTGCATGCCCACTTGAGTACTTTCTTTTTTTATTAAATCTTTCACTAATTAAATAGGTTAATTGAGTCAAGTGGTTCACTTGGGAGCCAGCAATGGTTTCTGAGTGCCGTCCACATTAAGGGTGTAGGCTTGCATCGTGATAAAGTTAGAGCTAGAATTGAAGAACTGAGAGATGCCACCTACAAAACCTTCTATATTGAAAGCACTTCCATCGCATTTGAAGTAAGCATTCTTAGGAGAGAACAGGACATTACCAGTCATCATAGCCGCAGACTTGAGTGAGGGGAAAGCAGATGCCCTTGTGATAGTTCTCAAAAAGTTTAAAAGGGCTATTAGGTAAACTATTGCAGATATTATTGGCATTCCTCCAGGGATATGCACTTATAAAATTCAGTTAGTTAAAGACTGCAAGCCTATCATCGAGCATCAAAGGAATCTGAACCCTACTATCCAAGAGGTATTAAACAAGGAAATCATCAAGTGGATAGATGCAAGAGTAATCTACCCAATTGCCGACAGTGAATGGGTGCGTCCAGTTTGGTGTGTTCCAAAAAAAGAGGGGCATCACAGTGCTGCCCAGTGCAAAAAACAAATTGATTCTTATGAGGCCAATCATCGGAGGGAGAGTATGTATAGACTACAGAAAGCTCAATGCCTCAATAGAGAAGGATCACTTCCCTATACTTTTCATGGATCACATTCTCAACAGACTTATAGAAAAAGGATGGTACTATTTCCTTGATGGGTATTCTAGCTATAATCATATCGTCATTGCTCTAGAAGATCAGGAGTACATTCGCATTTAAAACAATGTCATACGAATTGTATGATGCCCTGGCTACATTTCAAAGATACATGATGTCTGTTTTATCGGATATGGTGGAGGGCACTATTGAAGTATTTATGGATGATTTTCAATGTGATTGGTCACTCATTTGAGAATTATTTAGCAAACTTGCATGATGTTCTGCAAAGATGTGTGAAAAGTCACTTGGTACTAAATTGGGAGAAATGTCATTTAATAATTACAAAGGGTATAGTTTGGGCCATAGAATCTTAGGTGAATGTATTGAGGTTGACAGAGCTAAGACTGAGGTAATTGAGAAGCTGCCACTACCCATTTCAGTAAAAGGTGTTAGAAGTTTATTGGGCCATGTAGGGTTTTACAGATGGTTCATAAAAGACTTCTCCAAAATCTCACACCTATTATGTCAATTATTGGAGAAAGATGCCAAGTCTGTGTTCAATGATGCATGCATGCAAGCCTTCGAAGAATTAAAAAAAGAGGTTGACCTCAGCACCTATTATTGTAGCTCTTGATTGGTCCAAGCCTTTTCAAATAATGTGTGATGCAAGCAGGGTTGCATTAGATGTGGTTTTGGGACAACCTAAAGAGAAAGTCTTACATCTTATATATTATGTCAGCAAAGCTTTAAACATAGCTTAGAAGAATTACACCATCACGAAATAAGAGTTGCTTGCATTGGCCTTCGCATTCGAAAAGCTCTAGTCATATTTGTTGGGAGCCAAGGTGATAGTACACACGGACCACTCAACATTAAAGTATTTGATGTCCAAAAAGGATTCAAATCCAAGACTAGTAAGGTGGGTACTTCTGTTACAAGAGTTCAACTTTGATGTTATTCACAGAAAAGGGTTAGAAAACTAAGCCGTCGGTCACTTATCTAGATAAGAGGATGGGGCAATGATACAGTTTGATGATGGTCTTGAGATTAATGACGCCTTTCCTGAGGAAAGAGTGTTGGTAGCATCATTTGATCTTATACCTTAGTTCGTAAATTATGCAAATTATCTGGTGAGTGACATTATTCCTCCTAATTTGAACACGCATCAAAGACGAAAGTTTATGCATGATGTGAGGAAATTGTTTTAGGATGATCCATATTTATTCAATGTGTATGCCGATAAAATTATTTGTCGTTGTGTCCTTGAGGTAGAAATGATGAGCATAATCGAAGCCTGTCACTCATCACTTGTAGGTGGGCACCATAGTGGGATTCGAATAACACATAAGATTTTGCAATGTGGTTACTATTGGCCCATAATCCACCAATATGCTCACAATTATACCAAAGGTTGTGATAGATACCAAAGAGAAGGTGGAGTCACCTGCAAACATGAGCTCCCTCTAAATCTTATTTTCATAATAGATTTCATGGGACCATGCATCAGCTCGCACAGGAACAAGTACATCTTAGTATCTGTGGATTATGTCTCTAAGTGGGTGGAGGTTGTGGCTCTACCCAATAATGAAGGTAAAAGTGTCACAACATTTCTAAAAAAAATATTTTCTCTAGATTAGTACTCTTTGGGCTATCATCAGCGATGGTAATTCTCACTTTTGCAACAAATTCTTTAAAGCACTCCTTGAAAAGTATAGGGTAAAGCACCAGGTGGCAACACTCTATCATCCTCAAACAAGTGGACATGTGGAGGTATCCAATAGGGAAATCAAGTAGATTTTAGCCAAAATGGCTAATGCAAATCAAACAGATTGGTCAAGGAAGCTTCATGATGTATTATGGGCATACCAGACTGCATTCAAAACTCCTATTGGCATATCCCCCTACCAACTTGTCTTTGGGAAAGCATGTCATCTGCCAATAGAGCTTGAACATAAGGCAATGTGGGCCTTAAAAAAGTTGAATTTTGAATGGCATGACACTGCACAGTCTCGATTGACTCAACTCAATGAGCTTGATGAATTTCAATTAAGGGCATATGAGAGCTCGGTATTGTATAAGTAATGAATGAAACTTCAACATGATCGTTACATTGAATACCATAAGTTTGCACCAGGGGACTTGTTGTTGCTTTATAACTCCAGGCTAAAGTTATACCTAGAAAGCTCAAATCTAGATAGATAGGGCCTTTTCGAATAGCGCGTGTATTCAGTCATGGTGCTATTATATAGAGAGACGAGATGGAGGAATTTTCAATGCAAATAGTCAAAGAGTTAAACTTTACATGGGAGACACGGAGGAGATCAAGATGGTGGAAGAGTGGGACCTTGAAGAGATATAAGGAAGCACACCATCTATGTCATGTCGCGATAATAAACTAGGCGCTACTTGGGAGGTAAACCCAAAGTATGACCCCTATTTTTATTTTGATTTTGTTATGTACATTTGAGGACAAATTGCACTTTTTTGGGGGGTTTGGGTAATTATGGACTAGGGTGAAGTCTGAGTAGCCTTTAGTCCATAACTATCCTAGTTTTGATATCCCAAGGTTTTCTTACCGTATTTTTTTTACCTTATGGACTATTTTTATTTTTATGTTGAACTGGCATGTTTTAGGTTTTTTGGATAATTTTCTTGATATATGGTGATTAAACTTTTGGCATGTACATAGTTTTGAATGATTTTATCAAATGCTTTTGGAAAATTGGTACCCGCAAATATTTTTGTGATTTACATTTATTTTTGGCAATATTTTTTTTGACTAAGTGAAGGCAAGTTGATGCTTGAAGCATGATTTGTGCCTCTATGTTGGCTATGTATACAATGTCATATGTATGTGAGTTGAATTTTATTGTGTCAATGCATTATTTTTTAATTCAAAACTTGCCTTGTTACTCTGAGTTGGACTGGATATTATATGGATTAGGAAGGGATCTTAGGCCATTATTCTTTGATTTAGTCCACTTTTGCCTAAATAACCTACATAATGAAAGATTTTGCCCCTTGATACCTAGCTAGCCTAACCTTATCTAATGAAATACCCTAATATTGGCCCTGGTATATCCTTGAACATTGTGAACTTTGATTAAGGTAAAAAGCCTAAGTTGAGGGTGAGGGTGGCTACCAAAAGTGGCCTTGGTTTGGGGATTAGATATTGTGTACTTCATCTCATGCTAAAAGCCTAAGTTGAGGGTGGCCTATGTTGTGGTATATTAGCAAAAATAAGGTGAATAGTTGAGAATAGAAGAAAGAATAGAAATTCATGTACCAGGTGAGAGAAAAAGATGCCTTAGCATGAGTTGAAAAAGCAAAATGAGTTTGAAAATAAGGCACAAGCTGAAAAATGAAGAGAAAATACCCGAAAAGCTTGAAAATAAGTAGTAAAGGAGAAATATTTAAGAATAGTTGAGTTGTTAAGGTGAAAGTATTGAAAAACGTAGTTCAAGGTTGGAGTCACTAATTGCCAAAAATGCCAGACCAAAGCCCTATTAACCTATGTTACAAGCCTATGAAGTCCTAAAGTGATCCTAATCCAATCAGTCAATAGTTCAAGTTGTGAGTATATGGGTGAGCTTATAGTATTGGTCATCATGCATAAATCTCATTTGTGAGAGTGAGTGTGCTTGTACAGTCCCTTGAACAACTTTGAAGGCATATTGAGTGGAAAAAGAGACTTCTTTTCTGTGAGGGCATTTTCATTACATGCTTAGCATTTTCACTTGTTTAGTGAGTATGAATCGTTGATACTCTTTAACTTGTCATAGTTTAATTGTCAAATGCATCAATGCATTGTTGTTTGCTTAGTAACTACATGATCATGTTTTGAAAATGCTAGTGTGGGTACTTAAGTTGAAATTGAGTAAGGTATATGCCAGTAGGATGATTGCTATATATTGCTCACTATCTATCTAGATTGAGTCATCGCTTAAGAATAAGTAACAATTCTAAGTTGAGAGTGTTGATGTGATGTCAAAATACAGCACATTTGGTGCCTAAAATAAGGCATTTTATGTGTTTTTAATGCAACTTTTTTATGATTTTATGTGTTTTGTGTTTATTTTTGCAGAAAATATAGGTTGACCTGATTTTGGAAAAAGTAGAAAATTTTATTGAATTTGAGGACTTACGAGACCCACTACAAGTCGTATCCCAAGGTACAAGTCATTGGGGATGATCGTAGCGATTAACAATTTCCAAAATTAAAATCTGAAAAATTAAAATTTAGCTATACGAGCCAGAGTACAGGTTGTAGTCCTCACTATGACTAGTATGAGGGGACCTCGTAGTGATTAACAGTGTTGATTGAAATTAGACCAAGAATATAATGATGGACCATGAGAAGGCACTACAAGTCATATACCAGTCTATGACTCATAAAGGTGGATCATAGCAGTGAAGTCCAAAATGCCAAGTGCTAACAACGAAAGTCTGATTACGACTTATAGGTCATCCTACAAGCCGTAACTACGAGTCGTAACAATTGTCGATCTAAATTTTTAAGTTATTTTAAGGATCATTTTGTAAATAGTATAAACAGTATATGTTAGGATTTTTGAAAAGAGAGAAGAGAATTACACAGATTTTTAGAGAGAGAAGCTCTTAGTATATTGTAGGGTTTTAGACTAGGGTTTCAATTTGGAGTCTCACTTTGGAGATCTGGAATCACTTGTAAATCAATTTCATCATTCAAGTTGTGATTCGAAGAAAGGTTTTCCTTGTTCTTCATTATTATTGGGTAATTTCTAAACTATGTTTGTTTCATTCATTGTTTATTTTCTTTCCCAAGTCATGAGTAGCTAAACCTCCACAACTTGGGTGTTGTGGGAACCATGAGTATCTAGCTTAATAACCTGAATTATTTGCACCTCTTAAGTTGAGTATTTGCATGTATTATCTATTTTTTTCATTTTGCTTATTTTTTAATGATGGCCAACATTAAACTTATCCTAGTGTTATGATCCCGACTAAGGTAGTGATGAAAAGGAAAAGAGAATGGGTGAAAGAATTCGATTGATGTGTTCTCATCAAATCAACCAAACCTGTTCAAGAAAAGTTTGACTAGGATAATAGGTAATGGTCAGTTAGCACACTATGGTAGCTGGCCAAGCGCTATAGTGAAATTTGACCTTCACCTTTGCCCAAGGGTTGGAAGAACTCAAGTTACCATCCTGCATGCAATGTCCTAATTTAGGTTGTGTTATCCAGGATGTTTGGGTCAGTGAATCATGGAGAACACAATTTCTCAAGTTACTCTCCAATTTGATTGTCTCTTTGCTTTGTTTGTATAGTTCTAGTTTCTTATAAATCATTTCAAATCCCCCCCATCCTCTAATTGAGAATAGAGTTAATTGATGTTTGAAATGATTATTGGTGAATCAATGCAGCAAAACCCCATTTTCCCTTGGGATTCAACCCTAACCTATGGTTAGGTTTTATATTTGACAACGATTACTTTATCCTCAAAGTGAGAGGTACTGTTTATGAGTGATCAATATCCCATTGGCAAAACGTTTGATTTATAGACCAAGATACAAATTTGTCCTTCCGAGGTCTTTCATTTCAAACTCATTTTTCAAATATTTTACTGCCCTTGAAAGCTTTTCAGGAGTTCTAATGATATTCAATTCATCAACATCTACAACTATTATGACAAATTCAGATTCGGACCTTTCCATAAAGACACAAGGTCAAATTGGATCATTTTTTTAAATACTTCCCTTAGCAAATACTCTCTAAGACGATTGTACCATATTCAACCTGATTATTTCAATTCGTATGAGGATTTTTGAAGCTTTGTTGAACAATTTTCTTGATAATCACTATATGCTTCAGGTATTTTGAATCATTTAGGAATCTTCATAAAAATATTGTGGTCCAATGATCCATATAAATAGGCAGTGACCACGTCCATCATGTGCATTTCAAGATTATCATAAAGAACCAAATTTTTAGGTGCCTGAAGGTAATTGTATCTACCACAGTGTAATATGTCTTATCATAATCAATGTTAGACCTTTGTGAAAATCTTTGGTCCACAAGTCGTACTTTATACCTTACGATTTCACCTTTTTCATTTCACTTTCTTACAAAAATCTATTTGTGCCCCAAATGGCTTGACATTTATAAGTATCCGAATTATTGATCCCAAAACTTTACATTTTTCAAGTGAAGTCAATTTTGCTTGAATTGCTTTCTTTCATTTTGGCTAGTCATTTCTCTGTCTACATTCATCATTAGATTTTGGTTCAAGATTCTCATTTTATTGCATTATTTAAGTAGCAATATTTTAAGAAAAAATATTATTAACCACAATATCATTTTGATTCCATCTTTTCCCTGTTGAGACATAACTAATTAAGATCTCTTCAGTTTTATTACTTTCAGGTACTTAGACCTCCTCGGTGATGTCACCATTTGTTATGTCTCAGGGCTCTTCTTGACCAATTTCCTCTGTATGATCATTCATTCCTTTTCTTTTTCAAGAATTTTTATCTTTGGAACCAATTAGTCTTCCATTTTTAAGTGTGGTCTAGACTCATTTGCTTTGACAATTTGTCCTACTGGGACATCAACTCGAACTGGAGCATTAAGAACTACGATATGCGATTTTGTAACCCTTGAAAGGTTAGTAAATGCATCCAGAAGTTGATTTGCAACACTTTCCAAATAAATTAACTTTTGAAATTCTTGCTCACATTGATTTGTTCGAGGATCTAAATGAGATAATGATAATGAATTCCAATCTATCTTATTTTTCAATTGTTTATGTTCTCCCTCCTAATGTTAGGTATACTAATTCATCAAAATAACAATCAGAAAACCTTACCGTAAATAAATGTAAGGACCCGGGTTTTTGCATAGCTTTAGTGATGCTTGAAATTTGGTTCAAAAATGGTTTGGGCCAAGGTGACACCTTATGAAATCCCCCACGGGCTATATGGCCCCTATATAGGACCTTCAAATTAGTGTAAACTCCTTTATTACTATTTGTTCTTACTATAAATGCTTAGCTTCTCATTCATTCGCTCAAACGATTTCCAGATCCTCTCTTGGAACTCTAACCGGGGGACTCCCATGGAACCTCTAAGCTCAATCTAAGTTTACTCTCAAGCCCTCAATTTAATCTCATTTATGTTGTTTAAGGTCATCATAGGTGTCCTACATCAAGCCAAGTTCAAAGGGATTCCATTGGCTAAGTTTTTCACAAGTATCGATAGAAGGGTCAACTTTAAATAGGAATATCTCTTAACACAAAATGAACTGGGTGGCCCGCGAGCTACCAAATTAAAGCTTTTCAAATTAGCTTTTTAACACACTTGTTTTCTCCTCATTTGCAGTTTGAATTAGGGAGTTATGCCTATTTTTGTAAAGCCTCTTATGTTGTGTTGCCACACGGGCACCTATATGGGTCCTGTGGCTTTACACAAACCGTGGGGATGGCCTTGGGCCTAAAACGGCCATTATTGGCCTAAGTATTTGTGTATGACTAGTGGCACTAACCGTATGGCTTTCAAGAATGGAGAAAATCCTAAGTGTGGTTCAATCTTGGTGTGGAGACATTATTTTTGACCAAGTATGGCACCACGGCTCACCACACGAACCGTGGTGAGGGTGACGAGCCGTATGGGCGGCCGTGGGGTATTCAAGGTTGGTGTGGGAAGTTATTTTACTAAGGTTGGTGCCACACCCAGCCCCACTAACTGTGGTGAGGCTCACGGGCCGTATACCCATCCGTGGAACTTACTTTGGTGCAAAAAATTCTAAGTGTTAAGCCAAGTTCTAACTTCCAAAATTTTTGCTAAGTATAGGTACATGGGAATTCCACACGAACCGTGTTGTGCCATATGGCCCGTGAAACTCTCCCCACCCCCCTTGAAATGACGACAAATAATTTTTCCATCCATTTCATTAATAGCGTTTTCGTAAATTTAATTTATTCTAGTGAGTTTTTGGGACTTCCTATGCTATCTTAACACTTTCTAAAGACCTAAACCGTATTCCTAATTATCAAATTCATTCCTCTCAATTTGAAAATCCTCTCAAACTTCTCTCAAGAGCTATAGTATCAATCAAGCTTGGGAATCAAGGGAAGGCCTAATCTTCTTCAAATTTCTTCTTGGAATTCCTTTCTTAGTTAAGGTATTTAGGTTTTGATCCTTGATTCCTTCCAATCAAGGAGACCAAATCTTTTCAATCAAATTTCATGAATTTAAGCTCTCTTTGAATATGGGTTTTCATTATTTGAATTTATTAAATTAAATTGATGAATGGGATGTACATATTTGATGATTTTAAGTTACTTTAAATCCTATAATGATGATTTACATTGAGTTAATGAAATTGTGAATATGCATGTCACTTTTTAAGAGACTTGTTTATGCATGGATGATTATATTATTATTTTAAATGTGGATTTAATTATGTTTTCACTTGAATTTCCTATTATATTGTTGATTTTAGATTTGAATCTTAATTACTCATGTTGTCCTCACATCATTCATGGCATTTGCATTCATGACATTGGATTTTTATGGAAATTATAACGTGGGTTAAGCCCAATTATGTTTTATGATATGATTTTATGAGATATTAGTTATGACAAGAATATGATCACATATATGTCTA